>JAJGRW010000183.1:359916-429100 GCA_025461045.1 Carex parvula
GAGCAAGACACGCCAATTTCAAGACCTCGCGAGCCGGGCCTACCGCACGTTACGCCAACACTACCCTCGAGAATTTAAAAGAAGCGCACACGCTACTTGGAAGAATACTTGGACAAGGTCACAAAGCACATGAGAATTTTTACGAATATTGCCTTCCAAGGGAATACCATTCACACCACCGATTCCATTCAACCACCACCACCCCCGCGACAATGAGTAATCTGTGAGATCTTTCTTATCCCCTCTCTTTCTTGTTTTTTTCTTGCATTGAGGACAATACAAAATTTAAGCATGGGGGTAGGGGATAAGAAATTAGGTTTAGGATTTGCATTGTATCTAGGATCATGGCATGTAAGACCCTTATTTTTGTTTTTCGCTAGCAGTTTTACTCAATCGGGACCACTTTTCAAGATTAACCAAGATAAGTTGGGAGGAACAATTGAGGTTTTTATCTAGCGTGCATATAGGCATTTGCATTGATAGGATCATATAATTTGCATGTAGGTTAATTAATAGGAATTGTTTTAAATTGAATTAGACTAAGGTTTAGATAATTGACCATGATACCAAAAATTCAGAATTTTAATTATTAGTAATTTCAAAGTGAACAATTAATTGCTAACCATGAGAGTTGATTAAAATTGCAAAACCTAGAATTTTATTTTGAGTAATTTATGTTTGCAAAGTCTTTTAAATTTGATAGTGTTTTAGAATACCCATTTATTATAGATAGACCCCTAGCGAAACTATGTAATAATTTCTTGTATGAATGAATACTTGAAATTGTGTGTAATCATGGTTGCTTGTGACACAAAAATATGTTATTTTATTTTTCAGAAAAATTGAAAAATACAAAAAAATCGAAAAAAGAGAAAAACCCAAAAAATAGAAAAATATGGAAAAAAAAAAAATATATATATATATATATATAGAATAAAAGATGGAGGATAAAAAGAGTACGGGTGCCTACGCAAGACTGGTTACCAATAGGCTCGAGAAAACCTCCCAAATTTTAAATTTTTGTACATATTTAATTTTTCAAAAATAGTCACAAGTACCAACACACTTAGTTGTCGTACTTTGCTCCAATCAATTGGGAAGGAAAATCAAAATTTATATCATTAGAATTCCTATTGGTTGGAAGGGATCGATTTATAATCGAAGGGGAAATTAATACTCTCAATTTTAAGGATATTTGTGAATTAGATTTTTCGATAATAATTTTTCTAGGGTTAGCATAATGAGGTCAATCATGGGGTGAATAAATTGTTCAAGGGAGAGATCATTAATATTTTAGAGTTCTAAATTTTTATTGTCATGCCAATTGTACCAAACCTAAGTCCTAATTGAATTTTTTAAACAAGTCCTTGAGATTGTATCGTTTAACCTAGACCGGGTCTTTGACCAGTTGGGATGTCATTGCTTGGGGACAAGCAACAATTCAAGTTGGGAGGCGTGATCAGAGTCAAAATGATGATGATTTACGTAGGGTTTTGGCTTAGGTTTTACATATTTTCTCACACTTATGTTTAATTATTTAGAGAAAAAGGCTACTGTCACCCTTCTTTAAGTTTTATTGCAGAAAACAGGTTTTGGGACTATTCTACATCAAATGGAACTAGAATCGGGTCAATCAGATCAGCAACGCTTATCGACTAAGACCCTGTTACGGCCCGTATTGGTTAATACGGACCAGGCATAGCACAGGCTCAGAAGATAGCGCAGGAAGTTACAACCATAACTGCCAAGGTCCCATTACGGACCGTATCACCTTGATACGGTCCGTAACCGAAGGCGACTCTTGGGAAATAACTGCCGACAGCTGTTTCCAGATCAATTCCTTGGCTTCCAATCAACTCCAGACGTCCCTACACTCCTATAAAAGGCCCCTGGACAGAGGGAATAGATATCTTTGTAATTAGGGTTAGATTTGATTAAAGAGAGAAGAGAGGAGTGATTGTAACCATGCCGTTCCGCGGCTAAGTTCCTTTTCTTAGGGCTAGGCAGTAAACCTTGTTACTCTTGATGTTTTGATATATATATTTCTGTTGATTATGATTTCTTGTTGTTGTATCGAATATGCTTTTGTGATTTACTATCTCTTCACCTAATTTCAATGATCTAGTTTGAGTTTGTTAGGGTAGTGACAGTACTTTAATAACTCGAAAGAACTATTTGGATGAGTTAGCCTCGTTGAGATCTATTAGGTTTATGTGAAGAAAACCTTCGCGGGGAAGCCATAAACCAGAACAACAAAACGCATGACCAAATTCCATCATTTGCGTAAGGTAAATCGCAGTGATCTGTGTAGTAATTTGGGAGATAAGAGACCCGATAGTTGCGTAAGATAAATCGCATTGTCCTGAGTAGAGTCTCGATGAAAGATCTGTCATTCTGGCGTAACATAAATCGCAGTGACCTATGTAGTTATCTTTCATAAAACAACAACAGGAAATCAGACGCAACAGGAATATATTGCCAAGACGGATTGAGTGGCAACGGTGTGCCGAAACCCTAGGAATTCTCATCTCTATCTTTATTTTAATTACTTTTAATTGTTTCCTAATTTACATTGATCAACAAACATCTCTCAAATTTCAGATTTCGTCTAGCCTTTCGAAAGGTTGTGATTCGATCGCTCAAGACACTGAACCAATATTCCCTGTGGATCGACCTCGCATATACTACTCGATAAGGATTGTGCGCTTGCAGTCCGAACCGATAGCATTTACGAGTTTATAAATATTAAAAGAAACATTGCTCTCTTTTGAGTGATCAAATGTCTGACGGCATCACTCATTGCCGATGTCATTGAGAACGCCATTAAAAAGGACCCGTGTATGAGCATCCGGACGGTGGCAGACATTGTTTTGTCTGTGTATGACAATGTGACACCTAAATACAACCGACTGTGGAGGGGCCGTGAGCTGGCAATAGCCCGACAATTTGGGAGTTGGGAGGTTTCATACAGCTTGCTGAGACCACTGTTGCTTGCAATTTGCTACAACAATCCCGGCTCGACGCACCAATTTCTGACCAGCCCGGTACGGAATAAGGAAACAGGACTAATCATGCCAGGTGTTGCCCAGTTCGAAGCCGTAGCCTGGGCGTTTGGTCCATGCATTGCGGCGTTCCAGTACTTGAGACCAGTGATCACCATCGATGCCTGCTTCTTGTCTGGGAGATATGAGGGGAGGCTTTTGATAGCTTGCGGCTACGATGCCGAGAACCAATTGTTGCCTATTGCATTTGCAATTGTGCGGCAGGAGGATACTGAGAATTGGGGTTTTTTCTTGCAGTGGTTGAGGAATGAAGTGCTCGGCCCGTGTAAATTTGTATGTGTCATATCGGACCAGCACAAGGGGATCAAAGCTGCACTGACAGCTGAATACGGATGGCCTCCCGAGCTTTTTGTGCACAGGTATTGTATGCAGCATGTTGCTGACAACCTAGTCAAGAACTGTGGAGGAGACAGATGGTACGGATGGAGGTTCAGGGAAGGAGCAAAGAGGAAGAAGCCGAGAAGATTGAAAGAGATGTTCGAAGAGTTTGCTCATGTATGTCTAACTTATATCATTTCGTTTAATTACCTTATAAGAATTTTATGAAAATGAAATAACACATTTGTTTTTGTGCAGCTAAATCCGAAGTGCAATGCGTATTTAAAGAGAGTGGGCAAAGTACGTCCTAATGATGTGATGGAGCCGTCCAATTATGAGAAAAATTTTCAAACCTGTGATGGAGGATACCGGTTTGGTATCATGACAACAAACGGCTCCGAGTCACTCAACAATGTCTTCCGAACGAGTCGTAGCTTGCCTGTTTGTGCCGTAGTTGAGGATACGTTCTACACGTGCAACAGATGGTTTGTTGAGCGGCGTCAGCGAGCAATGGAATTACAAGACAAGGGACAGGTTCTTTCTGACCGGGTTTTGCAAAAGGTCAAAAAACGGTGGGGGAAAGCTTCAAAAATGAAATTGGTGCGTTACACGCAGGGCCAAGGTCAGTACCAAGTTTCATCCCCAAATGAGTACGTTCCTTGCACCCGTAGCGACATGGGCAACATGGAACCCACTCACAGGGAGTTCATGTATATTGTGACGCGCGGTCCCGACAGACAAATGGAATGCACTTGCAGAGGTATTCAGTTAACTTCTATTCCGTGCGCTCATGTCTTAGCTGTTTGCCGTGACCGAAACTGGCAAGAGGACGACTTTGTTGCAGACTGGTATAAAACACCCTATCTTGTGAGTACTTGGAACCATGTGTTCAATCCAATTGGCAATATGGGAGACTGGCCTCCTAACCCTGGAGACAGAATCCTTCCGAGTAGTGGTTGGATTAGGAAGGAGTAGTGGTTGGATTAGGAAGGGGAGGCGAAAACACATCCGTCATGTAATGACGATGGATGAAATGGAAGGTAGACGAAGGGGGCATCAGCCTCGCCGTTCCACTTCCGATAGGCAACGAAGAGGTATGTAACATTCATCCAAAATTATTTTTCTTTTCAATTTATACCAACTTACTAAGTAACACATGCAAATGCAGAGGCAAGAAACGCAGCAAATGCGGCAGAAAATGAGCGAGTAATGGCGTCGGGAAGTGGGTCCGGAGGGTCACGGCGTAGCACAGCTACGAGCCATTTAGATGCAGCTGCTATGTATGCCGAAGCAATGGGAGAGGCGGTTAACATAGGAGGAGAGGCGGTTGGGGTGCAAGGGGAGCCATCTGTCCAACCGAGGAGGTCCACTACTAGACGCACAACAAGAGCATCTACAAGCCAAGCAGGGCCATCTGCAGCCCAGGCCGGCCCATCTACAAGCCAAGCAGCGCCATCTGGAGCCCAGGCCGGGCCATCTAGTGAGCAACCAGAGCCACCTGCTAGGCCATCTCGTAGGTCATCTTTCGCAAGTGGTTTACTTCGGGGATTTAGACGTGGTAGTAATAGGTGATTTATATGCATGTTGTAAAAATTGTGTGGACTCTATTTGTATTTTGTGTGTACTTTATTATTTTGTACGAAACTCAGAAATGAAATATTTGACTCTAATAGAAATCACCTAAAACAAAATAATGCGGTTTAAAAAAAAAAAAAAAGGTGCATAGCCGGCCATTTTATGGCCGGCTTAGGGAGGGTACATAGCCGGCCATAAAATGGCCGGCTTGGGTATATATCGATAATTGGTCCGATTCTGGGTATAATTAATAATTTGTATTAAACTTTGGATATTAATAAAAATGTCGGGTAGAGGACTATGGTCTGTAGTAGTATACTCTAATTTAATTTTTATTCAATAAAAATTCACCAAGGAATACTCTTTAAATACCAGCCAAGCCTGGTATGACATATGAAAACTGGTATTCAAGACTTTGACTGATGAAACAAGACATAAAACAGCACATCCATTAAATTGTCAAATAATCTCACAATAACAGAATGTTACGCTTTTTGATACCCATCCAAAACTATTTATTGCATGTGTTAAAAAAGAAAGTAATGATGATGAAGATGAAAGTATGAATTCAAAACATTTTAGAAAATAATAACAAAAAGAAATTCAGTGGCTATCAAGAACAGTTCATGTACCTATGAGCAATGACAATTACAGTCCTTTTGGAACCATTGTGCGTTGATCGCATCACTTCCTGTATAAAGTAATTAGCATTCTTGGATGTCACCGTTCTCAATGGCCAGACATTTTTTTTTTTTCTCCCTGGACGTCACTGTTCTCAACAGCCAGCTCCGCTTCTAATCTGCGTGGCTAAGTGTTGTTAATCGGGACGTTACGGTTCGTAACGTCCCCTGGACGTTACGAAAGGTAACGTCTTTGTTAGATTTCAAAATCTGACAAATTCTTTATTCTATGTCGACATTAATTTAATATTTTTTCTATTAATAAAAATTTCGGTAATTTCTTCCCGGGTGTCGAAGTGGAAATAAATCTGCTGGTATTTCTGGGAAGTAACAGGAACTTGGTATTTCGATCTGAACCGTTCAAACTTTTTCATATACGAATTTCAACAAAAAGACTAATAGTTGAAATCAGAATAACAAATTAATGTTATTTCCGAGATATTTCCGAGAAATAACAGCAGATTTATTTCCGCAGGTGAAGTTCGACGAAATTAAGTGAAATAGTTATAAATGAAATAAAGTATACTGATGACGAAATTGTGAAAAGGACGGAATAAAGTAGAAATTTTGCAGTCAGATTATTTCATTTTGCACTTAAAACCTATCTATTCAAGAAAATGTTTAACAGTGTAGGGATGTGAAAGAAGGTTATTTTGTAAAAATGAAGGATGCGGTATTGAAGATATTTCATTAATTTTTGAATTAAGTCTATTACACTTTATCGAATGAGGATAAAATAAAATGGACAAACGCTCTATTAGCACTTTTTCAAATAACTAATTCATATTAACAATAATTTTTTTAATAATGATGGAGATCAAATTATCAAATTATTTAATATTTAAAAAATTTCATTCTAATTTTAAATTTGCGATATTCTACAATATTGTCTTTGCCATTAGATGAAGATAAAAACTAGTTTTTTTAACAATAATTTTTTTACATGATATAGTTATTTGAAACTGTACTAAAATAGAGCTCGAAATGACCGTAATTTTTATTAATAGAAATTAAATAAAAAAATATCAACAGAATAGTTTTGTTAGATTTAAAAATAGAAAAAATATTATGGTTTGTAACGTCCAGGGCACTGTAGCTGGACGTTATAAACCATAACGTCCAGTTAATTTGATCGCTAATGATTTCTAATTAACAAAAAATACTGTAGCTGGACGTTATGATCTATAACGTCCAGCTATAGTGGTTTTTTTTTTTTTTTTTCAAAAAATCGCAAACTGAAGTAAGCAAAACAACAAACAAAAAACACTATAACTGAACGTTATGGACCATAACGTCCAGCTACAGTGTTTTTTGTCAATTAGAGATCATTAGCGATCCGATTAACTTGACGTTATGGTTTATAACGTCCAACTACAGTGCCCTTGACGTTACAAATCATAACATTTTTGCTATTTTTCAAAATCTAGCGAAACTTTTCTTCATTCTCGATATTTTTTTATTTCTTTTTTGCTGTTAATCAAAATTTCGGTCGAAATGATGCATATGAGCGCCCGCGCCTCGAAGCCCAAAGCCTTCCAAATTCCAATCAGGACATATCTTCATCATTGTCTTCCTTTGTCAAACATCCAACCAGCACAATTTTTTTCATTTTTGTTTGCCATAAAACCGTCCAGCAATGAAATTGCGGAAAACGTGACATGAAAATATTATTACGACAAAACAAATTTTGTCAGTGTGTCACTTCTCTCGCCAATCATATCACAAAATTTCTACCAAAATCAAAAAATTTGACGAGAATCCTACGAGAGACAAAAAAAACCACGTCGTGATCGGATATGTCATGGCACGCTACAGTATGTGTGTGGATTATATGTTGTGATTCGCGTGTCCCATGTTGTAACTATTTATGTTATATGCTCATATATGTTGGAAAATTAGCATGTACGATACGACACGTCACGCAAAAAGATCTGATCGTGGCACCACACATCACATGGTCACACGGGTCACGCGTGATTATGACCATTAGATCTTGATCGAATGATGATTCTTGAATAAACTATTTAAATTATGAATTTTTTTTTAGTTGGGCTATGGTGCATTGCTATGTATATGCCATCTTGTACATTGAACTGCAAACCGTTGGATTTGAAGTTCAAATACTCGATCGAAATGGCTCAACATGTTCTCCATATCAAAATGTGATTGGAGACCAAATTTTATATTTTTTGGAAATTTTTTACTATTTTTTTAGAATTTTTGAAAATCGCTGTTTTTCAGAAATTTCTAGACCATAGAGAAACAGTGATTTTCAAATATTCTAAAAAAATAACAAACAATTTCCAAAAAATATAAAATTTGATCTCCAAATACAATTTAATATGGATATCAAATTGAACAGTTTGAATCTGTTGTTTTAAAAGTCAAAAACCAACAATTTATAGTCCAATGTACAAGATGGCATATACATTGCAATGCACCATAGCCCAACTCATTTTTTTTTATATTAAATGTGATCAAACGTGACAAAGGTGATCTGTCACGTTTGAACACGTTACGTGTGGTCACGACGTGACTAATGTGCTGTGACCATCTTTTCGAATTTGATCATCGTATGACACGACATAATACGTAAAAATCTGATTTGATCATAACACAGTACGTTAAAAATAGTCTTAAAGTTAGATGAGAAAAAATATTAGTATCTTCTCTGACAAACTCAGAACTTTGTTATTCTCATTACAACTATAAGATAGTTGCCAAATAAGTAAATTAAAACTTGGAAATATATATTTCTCGTCCTACAGATAGGCCGATTTATTATTAAACATAATTATATATTTTTTACTCTTTAATTTTGACAAGTTATGAAGTCATTTGTCACGAACTCAACAAATTTAATGAGATGTTGTGTTCTTTTTACCCAATAAATTAGATACCCGTAGAAGTAAAACTTAGACGTCCTAAAAAGTGATATTTACATGACAATCATGATAATTGACACAAAAAAAAAATTATCAACACAACAAAATTTGTAAAAATTTCAATATAATTTAGATATATTGTGTCTCAAATTTGGTGTCATTTGAAAAGTTGTCAAGTCACCAACTAAATGCCGGTAAGAGAGTCAAGCCTTATTTGACTGATGATAAACACGTTACAAGAGTTTTGTAACTTGTGAAAAGGAAAAAAAAAAATCGATTAGTTCAAAACAGCTGATCAGCTCAGAAGAAATGAAAAAAAAAATAACAAAAGACCTAAAATAATAGAAATTGAGAACAAGTAACTGAAGAAGAACATAAAAAGGAAGAAATAACAGAAAAATAATTTGTTAACTTTTACTTTTTGAAAATGTCTGATGGATAATCAGTTGATTGTTTGATTATTTTTATATGTAATTATGCAATAATATCACTAATATCACTAGCTGAGAATTGGAATTTATAGTTTTTTAAACTTTTTTTTTTTGGAGAGAAAAGTTTTTGAATTTTAGGAGGGTAGAATTGAAAAAGAGAAATTTAGAGAAAAGTAAACGAACAACTTTATTCAATTTCAAGCATATCTGTTATGAATTCATCAATCTATTTATAGCTAGGAAGATTATGTTATAGAATTTTACAGAACAAATCAAGAATTATGTTTCTTGAATCATCAGCTAAGTTCTAAAAATAAATGTTTTCTCTGTCCTCTCTCTCTCCGGTACTGGAGAGCTTCTCGTGCTAGACTTCTCTTCTTCATTCTGCATACGGGCCCTATTTGTCAGCTTCTTCGATTCCTTCGTTTCCTTTAATCTCTCTCGAGTCTCAACCAGTCAACCGGATGACTCTGACAAGGTCGGCCCCTCCCGTCAGGTTTATACATCCTTTTTTATCTGCTTCCCGGCCCAACAGTGGCCCGGCGCGTATTTTACCCTTTCTCGTTATGCCCCTTGACTAAGTCAATTTTTTTTAAGGTTGACTAAGTCAATTCTATATGTATAGCTAGCTACATCCAACGTGGCGCCACTAAAAATGGAAAATTAAAAACACACCTTGCTTATGCAAATAAGGGTGTTATTGGAGATGACACACTCGGGTAGTCAAAGTATAACGGCTCTTAAGCCTTAGGTTGTACAAATTGAGTGTATTGATAAATTGTAATTTACGAGAAATTAATTATCAATAAAACAATAATTCATTAATCTTTACTGATTTTCAATAGTCTGTCACCCTATACACGAGAGGTTCCAAATGGTAGTTCTATCTTTAGTTAATTAACAAGAATTAATTAACATGAGTGTACAACCTCAATCCTCCCTCTATCGAATAGTTGGAGCTTGAACCGATTCAAGCTCCTGGATTTTCCTGTTTCTATTGTTCTAGCTATACATCTCGCACAATCGAGAAAATACAAGCAAAATGAAAAAAAAAGCGGTTGCCGGCATTCTTGCATCACTGTTGGTGATCATCGTATGTGCTGGTGCAATCATCGCGCTTGTGCACTCGACGAAGAAAGCTAGATCTGACATCCCCACCTCCATACATACCTCGAAATTCATGAGGTCACGAAACTTGTGCTCGACAGCCCTTCACAAAGAATCTTGCGAGCTCATGTTGTCTAATGTATCACCTAAACCGAAATCATCAGGGGACAGTAGGTTCGAGGCCTCATTGGCTCAAAGCCCGTCAACACACACTGAAATTTTTAAAAGTTTCATTGTATTCACGCTAAAAGAGTTGGAAATCGCTGCCAAGCGCACAGCTGACATTGGTAGCGGCAAAGGTAGGACAGGTGCAGCCCTCAATGATTGCCAGAAGCTCCTCACCGACGCTCTGAAATATGCAGAGGATGCAGTTGATCTTGTGGGGGATAGAGATCTTGAAAGTTTGACTGCTGAGGCTGATAATATCGTGCACATGCTTACGGCCTCGATGACATATATGTACACATGCGTCGACGGCTTTGAGAACTCGAATCTGAATTCAGAGATGAACAGCATTTTGAAGAATGCCACCGTGACGAGCAGCAATGCTTTGGGGGTGATCAATAGCATTTCGTCATCTGCTGTCAAGAGCAAATCTCACCAGGGAACAAGCAGGAAGCTATTTAGTTATGACTTGGATCGACATGGTTACCCCACGTGGCTATCTACTAGGGAAAGGAAGTTGTTGCAAGCTGCTAGGTATTTTCCTAACAAATCAAGCTGCTTATTTGCCTTTTTTTTCAAAGAAAGGTTACTGATTACATATTATTACAAATATAGTTCGCAGCCGAATGTTGTTGTGGCACTGGATGGAAGCGGTGACTACAAGACCATTAACGATGCAATTAAGAACATTCCGGCCAGTTACACGAAATATGTGATTTATGTCAAGGCTGGTGTGTATGAGGAGATGGTTATGATACCGAGGGATAAACCAAACTTGACCATATATGGTGATGGAATGGACAAAACTATTGTTACTGGGAGCATAAGCGACCGCGGTTCAGCTACCAAGCTCCAATCCGTATTCGGTAAGCCTCGATCTCCCTCGTTGTCTTTAATTTATTCTTCCTCTGTCTCTAGGTTTTATGTTAGGCTACAACTAATTGTGTTCCCAAATCAAATGTAACAATCACATATATTTCATATGACTTTGTTTTTCAATTCTACAATGATGTATTACATATATCTCCCAACTTTTGTCATCCCAATAACAAAAGCAATTTAAAATAATGCAAATTCATAATTTTTTAAACAACATATAGCACACCCATATGAATGTCTCATTCTGCAGCAATCGATGGACAAAACTTCATTGCCAAGGATATGGGATTTAGAAACACTGCAGGGGCAATTGGATATCCGGCGGTGACAGTTCGGGCGAGTTCAGAATACATTTCTTTCTATAGTTGCAAAATTGATGGATACCAAGATACCCTCTATACCCATACCGGGCGTCAGTTCTTCCGCGATTGCACAATTTCTGGTACCATTGACTTCATCTTTGGAAACTCTGCAGCGGTTTTCCAAAACTGTAAAATCGTTGTAAACACTCCTCAGCCCGGCGCACAGAATGTCATCACCGCTAATGGTAAGAATCTCCACAGCTCGAACATTTTTCTTTTTGAAATCGATGTAGAAATTTATAATTTCATTTAATGTGAACACATTTAGTGCTTCTACAAAAAATTAAGCATGTGCATCTGCAACCTATGCGATTTGGGCTCGCTATTGTGTGGGATCTGATTTGAATTGGAGGTTGGAATAATGAGGTTGCAGGACAAGCAACACTGCTCTATTATTAGAAAATAATTGGCTAAGAATAAACAAGTTGCTAACCATTCAGTATAGTTCATCTTTATTCTGACTTAATTAAAATATTAGTTTATTTACTGGTAATTGTATTGGTTTAAATAGGACGTACTGACCCGAATATGAAAACTGGATTTGTGCTTCACAACTGCGAGATTATGGCGGATAAGGACTTCGAGGCAAACCGCTTAAATACTGCAAACTATCTTGGCCGACCATGGAAAGAATACGCCCGAACCATGATCATAGAGTCAACCATCGGTGACCTTATCCATCAAGACGGGTGGATGTCCTGGAGGAACACCAATTTTGGGCTAAATACCTTGACCTACGGGGAATATGGCAACAAGGGATCCGGTGCGGCCATAGCAAAGAGGGTGACGTGGCCTGGATACCATGTCCTCAGCAAGAGCGATGCAGAGCAGTACTGTGTAGGATCCTTCATTAATGACAATAAATGGTTGGATTCGACGGGAATTCCCAGTACTGCAGGGCTGATGACCTAACTATTTTTTTCATTAGAGAAAGATGACGACCGAGAACATTGCCTTTTGCTGCTAAGTTAAAGGCTAGTTTTCGATGAGCTAACTAATTAATTAAATATATACGCGAAGATTAGGCAGGTGTGCCCTGTTGAAAATTTTTATGGGCATATACCTAGTGTTGAGATATACCAGTAAATTTATTATTAATTGCAGTTGGGTATTATACCATTTGAATGTGATGCTATATGATTTCCAAGAAAAGAGAGTAATGGAATTTATTTTCTTGCTCATGAGTCAGCTGTTAACTAAATGATCCTCTGTGCGGTCAAGTTAATGTTAATTTAATTGTGTTGATAAAATGATTACATTTACATATGAATATCTTACAAAATATTCATCTAAAAGGTCAGCCAATTTTAATAAAGAAAAAATCAAGGCCATTCTAAACAAAACGAGTAATTTAATCTTCTACGATTGGGACAAATCAACAAGGTACTGTGTACATTGCCTTGAAAGGAAAATAGATGATGCCAAAAATCCTATACAAAATTTGACAATTCATACTAATTTGAGGTTTGGAATTTTGGAATTAGCAGGGTTATAAATGTGAAATTAAAGGAATGGGTTAAAGCTGATTTTAAATTTAAAATGTGCTTCTTAGTAATACCAAAGGTCCTACACAGACTGAGTTGTCCCTTTCAGGCGATGCTGATTCATTTTCAGGGCCAATTAAGATAATCCATTTATAATTCCAATCTTTCAACTAAGATAAAACCAATCTCATGCATTCAATCATATTTAACTATTAAGAGAATTGTTAAAGTATGCATGTATTTTGTTGTTTGATTGCTTACGTATCGCCAAATGTTATCAAATTTGTATATATTTCATCAAACTATTACCATTTAATCAGAATATGCTTTTCCAGTAGCCAATTTATTGCAATTTTAGAAGCCCCTTACAAAATTAATTGCTTGATCCAAATAATCCATTTGTCCATAAAGCCCAAATGGCATTATTCGCAAATAAGATGTCCTCGGATAGAAGTTTATTTTTAGTAAAGCCTGTCTAGGATCTGTGTACTAAATCTTCAATTCTTGTTTGCAGCCTCATCGCATTTTTTAATTAGGTTTAGCTGATCTTATTTGTTCTTCTTTTTAGTGACCTTTAGTCGATCAAGCTAAGAGGTTCATGTGCAGGGTCTGGCATATTGCTGAGTCTCCTATATTGATTATTTTAAAATTTTAATTATGTATATTTAAATTTAATTATTTTATTTTAAATGTTTATGTAGTTGACTCTTCTTGTGAAACTCTTAGAGTTTCTAAATAACTGTTAACTGCTTTTAAGAAATTATAGACTCTGGAGTTTTTAAATGTTCACATCCCTGAAACTAATTTTAGAGTTTCTAATAAGCCACATCATCAGTAAATTAAAATTGATAAGCCACGTCAGTAGTAAATTAAACTAATTTTAGCAAATACAAGCCAATCGTTTTGCCACGTCAGAGTTTCTAAATGATTTCTTAATAAGAAATTATTGAGCAAAGTTGCTAAATAAGAATCCATCTATATCTCTGAAACTAGTTTAGCAACTGCCACGTCAAATTAGAAACTCTAATAGTTTCAGCGATGCAGATGCTCTAAGATATGGATTCAAATCTTGATTCTAATTTGTACTGGTAGCTTAGTTGAGATCCAACTCCGATTCAGGATGCGTGTCGAGTTTAAAAAAAATAAAAATAAAAGCAAAAAAGAGAATAATTTGACGAATTAACTTGCGAATCTCATGTGGTCGTCATGCATGAGTCATTTCAAGGTCAAGACCATTAATTCATGACTTGTCATTTTTTAATTCCACTGATTAATCTAGAGTCCGGCTAGTATGACATCGGTGTCATATGACATTAATTTCAAAATTGATTGAATAGACTTCAAACGACTAATTCAAATCGTTCAAACCGATTTACTTTATGAGTGATGTGTTTACATGCAAATTTTTATATTTTGGAGTTATTTTAGTATCAAATCAAGCGGTAAAAAATATTGAAAATGAATGTATTAAAATTAACTTAAAAACTCACACATTTGATCCGTTTGACTTGATACTAAATAAATTCGAAAAATTATAAATTTTGCATGTAAACGCACAAACTAATAAAGTAGATCGGTTTGAACAGTTTGAATTACCGTTTAAAGTCGATTCGATAGGTTTTGGAGTTGGTGTTATATAGGCTGAAATGACACTGATGTTATACTAACCAGACTCTTTAATCTATTCAATCAATGAGAATTTTTTATTTATAGAAATTATATAAAAATATTATAGGTATTTTATATATTGCATCCATATTTCGATATCATAAAAATAAACTTTTTTTTTTTTAGATTCTTTCAAGCAATCTTAAAAGAACCCGAAAATTCAGTTCCTTTAGGAATTAATTGTGCAGAGTCGGTAAGGTTTTAAGTTTGTATATAGTTGAGTCTCTTTATAAAATATCAAATATGTATACGCATTTAGTTTAGTAATTAAAATTTTACTTTGTAGTTATGGAGACATGAATTTAAATTTAAATTTAAATTTTGTTTGTAGCTTAGTTGAGATCAACTCCGATTCAAAATGCATGTCGTACATTGTTCATTTGTTCTGAAATTCTTCCAATTCAATATAAAAAATACTTTCTAAAAGTCTACATCACATACCCTGCCTTTTTATTTTGTTCTATACTTTTGTGCTTTATTTTAATTTTTTTGCATAACGCTAATTTTTTTTATAAATCATCATAAAAAATATATATAAAATTTGAATCCAACTTGATTTCTTAATTTTATAGAAAAAAATATCAATAAAGAAAATCAATTCCGGAATCCACTTTTAAATTCCGAAATTAAATTTCGGCAAGGATTTTTACCCGGCTATATCCTACTCCTCCCAACCACTGCCATAGAAAATCAAAAGAGCAATTCCGAACTTCAAATTCAGTATTAGAATTGATTTCCAAAATTAAAATTCGGTATGAACTTCGGTATTGAAAATTCAAACCGAAATTCAATTTCGGTATTGCTTTATTGGACTTGGAACGGGTTAAATGGTGTAGTCATATACCGAAAATGATTTTCGGTATGAAAATTGGATGCTGAATTTTATTTTAGTATTGATGTTTTTTTTTTTAAACAATCAAGTTGGTTTTGGATTTTTTATTTTTTTATAGGTTTATAAAAAAAATATTCCGTAACTCTAGATCCGGTTTTCAAAAACAAAAGAAAAAAAAAACGAGAATCATTTGATAAATAAACATGCGAACCTCGTGGAATTGTCATGCATGACACTACAAGAATGAGACAGTATCTGTGAGGGTGTCGTCACCAATATTTTTTTTGGTAACACCGATACGCTTAGAAATATCATTTTTCTATCGATGTACCTTCCCGGATATTCACTTATTATCCTAGTGAATATTGTTCCATCCATGAGTCATTTCAAGATCAATGACAAAGACTATTAATTCATGCTTCTCATTTCTTAAGTCCTCTGATTAATACTATTCAATCAATCAGAATTTGTTATTTATTAAAATTATATAAAATAATCAAGGTATAAAATGTATTGCATTCATATTTCGACCTCATAAAAAGAACTAATTTTTTTTCAATTATTTTAAGAAATTCTAAAAGTACTGAAAAATTCAGTTTCTTTAGGAATTCTTTGTGACGTCTGCACAATTCAATTTTTTTCTATAAAATCAAAATATTGACATAATCCATATAATACCTTACGTTACTTTTATATAATTTCTAAAAATAAAAAAAATTCTGATGGTGCAACCGTGCAACTAGAGTAGAAAAAACGTGCCGTGCCGTGACTAACACGCTGTGACTTTGGTTTCGTGCCGTGCCGTGCCGTGATCAAGTTACTTTTTCACGTGCCGTGATCAAAATGTCAAGGGGTGGTCACGGTACGCGAATGGTCACGCTGTGTGAGTCACGCCGTACCTAAACGTGCCGTGACTATACGTGACTCGCGTGATCATTTAATCATAATTTAGATTAGTTTATACAAGATTCACCATTAAATCAATATATAGTGGTCCTAATTACACGTGACTCGCGTGACTACGTGTCGTGCCGTGCCGTGCCAAAGTTTCAAAAGATTGACACGGCACGCGAATGGTCACGGTACGTAACTGACACGCGTGCTGTGCCGTTTTGTACCGTAACCGTGCCATTCCGTAACGAAGCTGGTTCCGCGGTGCCATTTTTCCCCCTCTGGTGCAAACTGCTAAGTCATTCAATGATGATCCAGATGTTTGTCACCATATTTTAAGCGCCGAGTAAATCCAATGATGTCTGTACCAAAAACTTTTAAGGACACTATTCACGAAAAAGAAACCTCAACTGTTTTTGTGTTGCACAATTCATTGAGACACCCTTCAGCCTTGCAAGGCTACCCCTCATGAACAGTAATGTTCTTTTTTGCAACTTGATAATATTGGCTTTATATCATTGTCCGAATATGGTAGAGATTCGGAAGGGAATTTCCAATCTATTATTGGCCTATTTTTTCTTTTCTAAATGTAAAACTCAATGCTTATCTGAAAAAAATACCTTAGAAAATTGAGAAAATTTAGAATAATTATGTGGTGTCTCGTCTTGAGTGAGTCTATGGTACTATGCATAGCACGGATTGGTCCGTAATACGGATCAATATTTTCGTTTTTATAATTTTAACGGTCAATCCGAACCATTCAACATGACCCCATATGAATATGTACCTGCAGACCAAATTTTATATATTTTTAGAATTCTTTACTATTTTTTTAAGATAGGTAGAAAATCACTTGATCTGAAAATTTTGGACCATCCAAAAACAATGATTTTCTACCTATCTTAAAAAATAGTAAAAAATCAAAGAAATATAAAATTAGATTTGCAAGTACATATTCATATGAGAATCATGTTGAACGGTTCGAATCAACCATTAGAATTTTCAATTTGTGCTATGGACAGTACCATAGACTCACTCGTCTCTTAATGTTCCACAACATTTGAAGCATTGGCATGGACAAAAAGCTCAAAACAATTAACATATTTAACAGCTGAATGACAATATCATATTAATCTCTCATTATAATAAACATACCACGTATTAGATAAATGACAAAATGAGGTATTTTTAATATCATTAATTGACAAAAAAAAATTAAATAGAAGGTACCAAGTGACAAAATAAGAAGTGTTATAATTAGTCTAATATTAGTCAAAATATTTCAGTTGCAATATTCATTTTACATGTATATATTTTTTTTTTCAAGGACATCTGGTGCTCGCCTATTTTTGGGAACATTTTGGAGCCTAGGAGGGACATCATATCATCAACAGATACTGTTACCAAAAACATTAGAAAAAAAAATTCATTAATCATTATACGAGTGCAATATATAAATATTAATTACAGTTAACTCGTATATTAGTAACTTTTTAAAAATAAGAAGCTAAATTATTTATATATTATATCTGTTAAAATCCTAATTACATAACATACTACTCAAAAGTGATGCACTTAAGCGGTAGAATGCTTTTGACACTTGAATTAATACTACAAAGAAAAAACAACTAATTAATGCGTGACCCATCATTCTATCATTTTCTAATTAAATCTTGCTTGGGAGATGTCAAATCTGCATTTGTCAAATTATACTTGGAAATAACACCTCGAGTATCTAATTCTAATGGGAGGCTTTCGAGAGGATAATGAAGAGCAAAGCTAGGTGTGATGTGCTTACTAAGAGGATTTGATGAGCACAACTCCAAAAGTATATCGGATAGGTTTCAAATGACGAATTCTAACGTTAAAATCTATTAACTTCATGAGTGATGCATGTACATGCAAAATTTTGAAAGTTTCGAATTCATTTGCTACAAGGTCAAGCGGTCAAAGAAATGAACATTTTATAAGTTATTTTGTAAGTTGTTTTATATATTCAATTTTTATCATTTCTTTGACCGCTTGATCTTGTAGCAAATGAATTTGAAACTTTTAAAATTTTACATGTATACATGGATTTCAACGGTTATAATTCGTCGTTTGAAACTGATCCGATATACTTTTGGAGTTGTGCTCACCAAACCCTCTTAGTGAGCACATCACACCTTAGTTTTGCTCGATAATGAATTCCTTAAGAATATCCTATTTCTTGCGGATCTGAAATCAGAAAATTAAAATTGGAGAGCTGAATGAATCCATGTTATTATGTAATTTTATTGTTTACGAAAGACTAATATTATTAATTTTTGTAAATTTAGAATTTTTGAAGGACAAAAATAAAACAAATAATTCATAAAGTGTACATAGCACGCCTTTACTTAGTCCTGATGATATCTAAGACAGCGTCGAAGGATTCAAAGGGAATTTGAATGGATTTTGATTAGATGGGAATATAATTCTAATTAGTGTTCAGCGGTCAATTTTTTGTTTACAGAAAATTTCTTGGATAGTTTTCAATCATTTTCATACAATATATTTTTTTAGACAAATTGAATCCGCTCTTAGGGTCACGTCACGATTTAACGTAATTCTAATTAGTGTTCAGCGGTCAATTTTTTGTTTACAGAAAATTCTTTGGATAGTTTTCAATCATTTTCATACAATACATTTTTTTAGACAAATTGAATCCGCTCTTAAGGTCACGTCACAGGATTGTGGGAAATGAGATTTAACGGGTTTGGAAACCTACTATTTAATTTGTGGAACTCATACTCATGAGTATGCATGTAATAATTATAAGAATATTGAAATGAGTGTTCGGTTGTACTGTAGAATTAGTTGTGGATAATTCTAATTTATTTTAAAAAAATGGTATTAGGAGTGACATTTGCCGTCCCACTCTCGTGCTGTATAATTCTTGAATAAACATGGTTTTGGTACTAAAAAAGTGTGAACCGAAAGGATGATTTGTGAATTGTGATTATGAACCACAGTTACATACAAATATACAATACTATTGCATTTGGAAAAGGTCGATAGTCTCGACAGTAATGCCGACTCCTGTCTTTATTCTAAATAGCAAATAATTTTGCATTTGGTTCAACTGACATTAATTCCCATTTGTCCTGCCTGAATCCATATCAGTGGTTCTGGTTCGATATCTGATGTTCTTAGTTTGAAGAAAATAAATATAAATATGTGTTTATCATGGATCTTCTATGTCTTCAGAATACAATTGCATCTACAAGGCAATATTTTGGTAGTGTTTAACATTTGATAAAATCCAATTTCATAGAAAAATTGGAATTTTTTAATTTGAAGAAAATAAATAATTAATTCTCATGAATTTTCTGTTTCAGAACACAATTTCCTCTATCAAGCAATTTTTGAGGCATTTGAACCCTCCTCTTTAATTATAATGATGTATGTTCTAATTAATTTGTAAACTGTTCGATAGTATTTATCTATATCTTTAATATGCACTACATGTTGTTAATAGCTGTTACGAGTTTTCATGTTTTTTTAGTTCTTTATGACGATTTAAATTTATTATACGATTCAGCATTGTGGTTCCACAAGATGTTCGGAACTTATTTTTTGTTCTTCTGACAAAATTGATTTGATTTTCGAAATATTTGAATTCGACGGACTATTCGTATCTAAATATTCAAATTTGCAAAAATTCGAATACAGATTTGAATCCGGACAGATAATATCCAATTCGTTTGCACCCCAACTAAACACAGACTATCTTTAGTGCTTAGCTTCAGACTGAAAATCCTTCAAAACATTAAATTTTTACGTCCAAGTCCAACACAAAGTCAATTATCTCAAAGGGAAAAAAGAACGAAATTGTCAGTTACGATATGCCGTTATCAACCAATTTTGTATGACTTGAGAGTAGGTCCAATGGGCATCGGACCTACTCTGATTCGATGGGTTTAATCACTGTCTATTTGCTTTAAATTCGTGCTGAACACTTTAAAATTCGTGCCTGTCTGTTTCAATTTTCGTGCACACATATTTTAAATTAGATCGGACGGTCATCATGTCGTTGAACCTAAAGGTAGGTCCGATGGGCATCGGACCTACTCCGTTCTCATTTTGTATACGGTTACTAACAGTCTTTGTAATGAATGCTTTAGGTAAGTAGTACTTCTATTAATATAGTGGGAAAGTCCAATGGATATAGAAATTTAAAAGAGAGTAGGGGCAGTTTGATGACGTCAGACTGTATTCGGCCGTAGTGATCCGATCATTAAGATTTATGGACATTCCGCACGAATCTTAAAATTGTTTGTAAAATTTTTGATGTGGATTGAATAGCTCCAATATGATATCGGTCCGAATTTGATTCGGTGTTTATCGAACCATTCCTGATTCCACCAAAAAGAATATTCACACAACAAATTAGAATAGTTTTTTTGAAAGTTATGATATCAAATTCTGAAAAAAAATATTCTATGTTAGTAATGTATGAAATTCCAATGAAAGAACTACATATATATTTCACATGAAAAAAAGCTGTCAAAAATAGAGCTTCTCTTTGAAGGAAATGATATCCTTAGCAAAATGTGTATTAAACAAACAAAAAATTACTCAAATTTGTGTTTTTCAAATCATTTAATTAAAAACGAACTTATAGGGTCACATTACAGATTTATTTGAAATTTGTGTATTTCAAATAAAATGAGTCAGACCACATATTATAATTGCATTATAATTATAATGACTAATTCTAACATATATATATGATACATCCATTTTATATTTTGAATAAATTTATAAAATAAAATTATGAAGAAGAATTAGCATTTAGTCTAGTATCTCTGGTGTGGAAGATTATTGAGTCGAAATTCAAATAAAGGAAATCATTTGTTGTAATAATATGAGTATTAAACAGTTAGATAACTTGACCTCCAACCTTTACTTTAAAAAAAAAAAATCATAGAGGGCCGAAACCATGTAGATTGATCATCTATCATGGATCCATTAAAATTTTAACAAAACTCTACCAAAACTGTTATGCAGTTTTCATCTCAAAATCTACATTTTCACTGCTCATTTTGATCATTACTCAATGGGCAACTTGTATTGCAGGATCAGAAAAAGAAAAAGAGCACTTCCTAGGGTAATTAATTTCAGTTTGTCACTTGAACACTAATGTAACGTCTATATATTTTTATGTAGTTTGCTTTATGAAGGGACAATTAACTTGTCATTCAACAGTGTTATCTAACTCTGTTAACTCTGACAATTAACTTGAAATACCCCTTTTTTTACATCTAAGCCTGGTACAGTGCTGATATTGTCATATGCTAAAAAAGAATTAAAATTTAAGGTTAGGCGCTTTACCAACTGTCCACATTTGCAGAATTTTTCAGACATCATCAATTTTCTTTTTAAAAACAAAAAGCATGACAGAGACTGTCACGTGTGACAGTATCAATTGTCAGTGTTATCTTTCTCAACATGTTCTCTAAATTCAGCATCATTTTTTTTTTCTTAATCATTTTTATGAATTTTTGTTTTGGATTCATCTATCATCTGAAACCACCGGTACCGCAAATATTGGGCTAAATTTAAGTAATCAAATTCCAGGTAAATTCACGATGGAGAGGACGATTGATCAGTAGATTGCAATAGCGGCTGGAAAGCGTTTTCTTTTTTCTTTAATTTTTTTTTTAGACTAAAAAAGAGAATGAGCTGCGAGCTTTGTTCTGTCTTAACTGTTTATGGTTCTTTAACAGGACGTGTCATCTCAACCGTCAAATGGTTGATTTTATTTTTTTCAACTTTACTGAAAATAATATTTATTTGAAAAGAACACTGATACAATACCCCAAATACCAATATTGCCCCCTTATTTCACCCGTTATCACTGCACTTGGGACCCTCGCGTAAAACATTGTAAGGGGTCTCTTTTGTCAGTGAACGTGGAGGCACTATATATTTACTGTATTTTAAAATAATGTTGATCTAAAAATTGTGTACCCAGTTTGCTCATATGTAAAATGCTCATTACAATTTCTGGCTCCTACATAAAATGCACATATAATTTTATATGTTCGTTACATAAAATACTCATATAAAAATATTGTTGGCTCATTTAAGATGTTCATGCATAAATGCTAATTACGTTATCTTTCATGTCATGTAAAAAATATTGTTGAATCATGTTATTTGTAATTTCTACCATTTATATATGTCATCCATTTTTTTTGAACAAATATTACTTTGCTTCATAAATATTATTTTTCTTAAAACTTTACTAAAACATAAAAAATTTTACAACGTGCATAAAATGTTGGAGGAAACCAAAAATATTCCTCTTTTGGTAATCCGCAACATTGACACATGAAGCTAAAGAAATATAGGTATTTCATATTCAATAAATATGATTTGTGTTTTGAAAAAAAAAATTAAGTTTTCTATTTTTTATTTTTCTAGATCTAATGTATGGTTATTTTTCTTGATCTTTTTGTTTCATTTCAGATTAATCTACTTGTTCGTGGACTTTTATTGTGGTGGCAAGTATAGTTACCTCCCACGCCCGATGTGTAGATTCATACAAATATGATGTCTTCTCTATACTGAAAGGTTTTGCACCTAAACTAGTCAGGTTGAAGACATGAAGTCTTGAGCACAAGAATTACAATGTCTGCTCCACATACTTCTTGCCTTTCCCTAAACCGACCGATGTCCTTTCAGCTCATCGCAATGATGTCTCTGAATCATGGAGCTGAAGCCATAGAGTGATATTTTACATTATAGCAATGTTATTAGAATCGGACCGGACACCGACCCGGTAAATCTTTGAATCAATGGTTTAATAGTCGGACCTATGAGTCAATCGGTTCAATCAATTAATTTGTTCATTCCCAAAACGATTTTCGTTGCGATATATTTGATACATATAAGATAACTCTATCATGCTCAAGCTCATCTAAATAGCAGAAAATTATATTTTCAGTTATATAACATATTATGAATAATTAAATAAGCAACAATATGCTTACGGGCTTCAATTAAGTAAAAAATAAGCAACAACTAAATTAAAAGAAATGTAATATAGAGTAATACAAGTAGAAAGACTATATGTTTACCATTTCAAAATTAGATGATTTAAATTACACTCTCCAGAAATGTGATTTCAATAATTTCTATTCCTAGTCTCATATAAAAGCTGTTGCATAAAAGATTAAATAAAGCTAAAAGTGCGCTGCAATTTGGCCGAAAAAAGGTGATGCATCGGAAGAAGAGAAGAAAAGTACAAAAGCAGCTAAAATCCATATTCCGGACCAACGGGGTTTTATAATAAACCGGTCAATTAAACCGGTTTTAACCGGTCTAATTACACAAACGATCTCTTTGAAAACGAATTAAACTGGACTAATATCTGGTCCGGCTTCCGGTTGAACCACCCGGTACAGTCTGGTTTTAATAATACTGTATTATAGAATAAAGGAATAGTTGATATTTGATTTCATATAGTGAATTTTTTTTTTTTCCATTTAGAGTTTTGATATTCATACAATATAAATGATATACATACAAAATATAATAAATGAAATATAGTTGTGTTAGAGAGATTTATATAGAAGAAAATGATTTCACTTTAAATAAAAATGACACTTTTATCCTTGTTCTTTCTTAAGTCAAGTGTTTATTTTGTTGAAATAATTTTATACTTAATTAAAATATGTACTGGTCTTTTCTAATTTCATTAATCTGTGTGCCGGTCATATAAATGATATACATACAATATAAATGATATACATCCAAACCATATTTGCTTGGTCGTTCAATGAAATTTGTCTGTTTGGTCTTACTGAGTTTGTATTTGAGTCTTAAATTTTAAATTATTTAAGTTCCAAAAATAAGACGTAATAAGAAACCTCAATATTAAAAAATATTTAGACCGGACCGTGGCTAGTAAATAATGCCAGTATTATTATGTCATCAATCTCTCTGGAGATCCAACAGCCCAATGGGCCCATTTAAACGGGCCGTGTAGCCCATATCTCCAAGATTCCAAGACCCATTACCCTTCAGTTACCACTTACCTGTTACCAACAGTGTGCTCCAGTGGCATAAATCAGCCCATCTTTTCAGATCTTTTATGGTGATGGCTATTTGTTGGCAGTTAGCAAACCTGTCTGATTAATTATAAGATGCAACCTACACCTTAAATTAAGGATTCCGATCATCTACTATATTATAGAAATCATTGGACGATTAGTAAAGATCTTGAACGTCCATTTATGACATAACGGTCCGGATTGTATCTATTGATTGCCACACAGTTGTAGACGATCCGAACAAGATTAGAAGAACTTTCGCAGTTTCTCTGCACTTGCTGCTGAGTGCTGATGTGCAGTTTGATTAACCTCAGCTTGAGGATTAGATATCTTCACCATCAACAGAAGGGACAAAAAAAAAAGATCGATTGATCAAAGGAAATCGTTTTTGGATTAGACTTCGATCTCTATATCAGTATGAGATTTTAATCGATGTGCTGTCACCAAAACATTCGACCATGACACATAAATTTTCAAGAAAAAATAAAATGGACAGCTCAATCAATGTCGCACCACAAGTCTACAATATTATACTGTTTTATTTTATTCTTGATAGTTATTTAATCTTGGCTTTTTCAGTGAAGTGTTCATATGATCCAGCTTACGCAGATTCTAAGTTTGGAAATTGGATACATGTTATTTTTTTAATGATGATTTTATAAGAGTCATCACTTAATTACCTACCATGCAGTTAATTATAGCTACCAAAACTAAAGTACAAAAGGACAATTTAATCAGTATCAAAAGGAAACCCAAAGAGTACGAAATTCTAATTCATTTCTTCTAACTTCAACCCAAAGTATACAAACTTCTGAATAAATTTCTTGTAACTTATTCTGCAATTTTAGTTTTCGTTTCTTTGTATGACTCAGCACCCAGAGATCTTGAATTTTGGATCGATCCAGAATAATATGGAGATATAGATAATCACAAAACGATGTACGGGACTATACATAATTTTAATATATACTTATTTTACTTTTAATATATATATATATATAGAGTTGGGCTACGGTGCTTCGCGAAGTAAAGTGAGTGTTTTACTTTACACTCGTATTTTGAGATTTCAAAGTTTAAAATGTCGATCCGAACCGTTCAAATTGATCTCCATATTAAATTGTGTTTGGAGACCAAATATTTCATTTTTTAGAAATTTTTTACTATTTTTGTAGAATTTTTGAAAATTATTGTTTTTGATGGTCGATGATTTTTTTTTATTTTTAAACAACAGCGATTTTCAAAAATTCTAAAAAATAGTAAACAATTTCCAAAAAATGTAAAATTTGGTCTCCAAGCACAATTTAATATGGAGATCAACTTGAACAGTTCGGATCGATGTTTTGAAGTTTTAAATTGAAGATATAGACGTGAAGTAAAACACTCGTTTTACTTCGCGAAGTATCGTAGCCCAACTCTCTCTCTCTCTATATATATATGTGTGTGTGTGTGTGTGTGTGTGTGTGTGTGTATATGAGTGAGGCTACGGTACTATGCATAGCACGGTTTGGTCCGTGCTACGGCTCAATATTTGAGTTTTTAAAATTCTAACGGTCGATCTGAACCGTTCAACATGATTATAAAATGAATATGTACTTGCAAACCAAATTTTACATTTTTTTCAAATTTTTTTATTATTTTTTTAGATAGGTAGAAAATCACTTGATCTGAAAATTCTGGACCATCCAAAAACTGTGATTTTCTACCTATCTAAAAAAAAGTAAAAAAATTCGAAAAAATGTAAAATTTGGTTTGCAAGTACATATTCATTTTATAATCATGTTGAACGATTTGGATCGACTGTTAGGATTTTGAAAACTCAAATATTGAGCTGTAGCACGGCTTAATCCGTGCTATGCATAGCACCGTAGCCTCACTCTTTATATTTATATAATTTAATTTTGGATGAGGGGTGTTACTGTAACGCTAAGTACTGCTACAGTAGCACCCCAACTTTCCACCGTTCAATATCCATCTCGTGGTTGAAGCGTTTCCTTCGTTCGATTTCCATCTGACGGTCGCTGTCTCTTTTCTTCTCCACCTTGCTCTGTGTTAACCCGTTTCCCTCCTCGTTTGATTAAAAGGTGTACTCTCCATTTTGGTACCTGATGATATCTGAAGGTGTTCCGATGGACATATAAAAAAGATAGCACGAATCTTGATGCATACGATCCGTCTGTTAGGTTCTGCATCTCTTACCATGGTGTCGTGGATCGCATGTCAAATGTGCTGCATGATCACTAGATTTGGATATAACACCTACAATACCATGCAATGAAATCTTTTGTTAAATCTCATCGGATGATGCACTGTTTTTATCAAAATAGGTTGTGCTAATTTTACAGTTAGGTAGATAAGTCCATCAATTAAATAGCTTAGGCTTCTCTAGATAATTGCCCAAAAGCGCCCCTTCAGGTGCAAAGTATAATTTATTTTAGGGTAAGTTTCGTTGAAGTTCACTAAACTTTGTCATTTGTCACAAATTCACTTAAGTTTGATTTGTTCATTTTTAGTCACTCAACTTTATCATTTGTTCCAATCAAGTCACTCTATACTTTTCGTCCAAAATTTTAACAGAATATACCCATTCCGTCCAAAATATTAACGGAATATACTCATTCTGTCCAAAATATTAACGGAATATACTCATTCTGTCCAAAATACTAACGGAATGAGCATATTCCGTCCAAAGTACTAATGGAATGAGTATATTCCGTTAGTATTTTGGACGGAAAAATATAGAGTGACTTGATTGGAATAAATGACAAAGTTGAGTGAATAAAAATAAACAAATCAAACTTGAGTGACAAATTAAGCGAAATTTACCCTTTATTTTATGGAGCCTTGTGAAATAAAGAAATTAATATTTTTAAGTGATGAAATTGATTAATTTATCAATATTTTCTCTTTAACTATTTTATTCACTGTCAACTAAATACGACATGAATAATACAAAATAAAAATCTTTTCAAAACTCTGTTTTTTCTCTATTCTTTTGCTATTTCATGGCCATAGGGCTCCTTATATTTATTAGTTAATCCAAGAGTGAGGCTACGGTACTATGCATAGCACGGATTGGGTCCGTACTACAGCTCAATATTGAGTTTTCAAAATCCTAACGGTCGATCTAAATCGTTCAATATGATTATAAAATGAATATGTACTTGCAAACCAAATTTTATATTTTTTCGATTATTTTTACTATTTTTTAGATAGGTAGAAAATCACTGTTTTTGGATGGTCCAAAATTTTCAGATCAAGTGATTTTCTACCCATCTAAAAAAATAGTAAACAAATTTGAAAAAATGTAAAATTTGGTTTGCAAGTACATATTCATTTTATAATCACGTTGAACGGTTCGGATCGACCGTTAGAATTTTGAAAACTCAAATATTGAGCCGTAGCACGGACCCAACCGTGCTATGCATAGTACCGTAGCCTCACTCTTAATCCAATGGCCTTACCAGGTACGAGGCCTCTTATAAAAGTAGAAGGGCCGATGACACATTTTGACACAATTTTCTTTGGGCCGAAATAAAAAAAAATATAATTATTGTTTGTCTCTGTATGATGACCTCAGTAAAGCCAGTGCATGACCTAACGGCTCAAAACAAGCCATGTGTTGTTTGTTGTGATATTACTTCTTACAATACTAATAGTAATAGTTAGTTTTAACTTTTAAATGAGAACCAAATAAATAATTAATCAGAAATTCACCGGCCTTTTCAATTATTATTTATTTTAGAATCGGACGTATTAGTGGAGAAGTACTAGGGGTGGTAAAAAAGCTCGTAGCTCGTGGTTCGATTGTAACTCGCATCTGGCTCACTCGCTAACAGCTCGTTCGTTACTGGACCGAACTGTTAACGAGCCAGCTCGCCACTAGTTCGGTCCAGAATTAACGAGTTCAAGCTAGAGTCTAGCTTGCTCGTCAGCTCGCGAGCTAGCTCGGCTAGCATCAATTTGTGAATTTGTCTGATTTTGTGTGCATTTTATACTATCTAGCTCGGTCCAGCTCTGTTCAGTTCGATCCAAAAAGTGTGTAGAATTTATTTTCTTCTTAAAACAAGATCCAACAAAATCCAGCGAGCCAGCTTGGGCTGGCTCGTCACGATTTCAAGCTGGACTTTTAGCTCGGGTGCCAAAGGTCCAACTCGCTCGGTCTAGAATTATGAGCTGAGCTAGGACCTAGCTCGGCCCGAGCCAGCTCGTTGATAGCCCTGAAGTACCGAAATTATCCTTAAATTCATTGGATTCACTAATAATTCAGGTATTATTTTGCTTCCTATCTTTCATATCTCATCTTGCTTCATATTCTTTCTCTTTGTTTTCAAAGTTTAAATAGTTGATTCGAATTAATCAACATAATCTTCGTATTAAAATGTGCTTGAAGACCAAAGTTTATATTTTTTGAAAAAATTTTACTATTTTTTTAGGTAAGTACAAAATCACTATTTATGAACAAAAAACAGTGATTTTGTACCTATATATCTAAAATGAAAAGTAAAAAATTAAAAAAAGAAAAATGGGTCTCCAAGTACATTTTAATATGAATTAGATCATGTTGATCGCTTCAGATTTACTATTTGAACTTTACAAACGAAAACTAAAAATGTGAGACACAATGAGATATGATATGAAAGACATGAGACATTTTAATCTCCTCTTATTGTTTTTGAATTGCGAAATTTGTGTTTATATATTTGTTTGTTCGTTCGTATATTGAAAATATACTATTAAAAAAATTTAAAATACTATGGAGTCATGCAGAAATAATAAATATTACCCTTGCTACTATGGGTAGTCTATTGGAAAGCGAGATTAGCTAGGATTATTCAATTGACAAGCAAATCTTTCTAATATATAATATAGTCCGATTTGTCAATATAATACAGCCTTTTCATTGTTCAATCAAGATTTCATCTGATGAGTTCGAGGTTTCAGTGTCCATGATTAAGCCAACTAGATATTACTTAAGTTTTGTAAATTTTTGACAATCATCCTAGAAAGAATTAAGTGGAGTTGAAAGAAAATTAGATCTTGAAATTGGCAAGTTCAAAATAAAATTGTCAATTTTGTTGTTACAGCGAGAATTACGTCTAACCTAATTAATCTTATACATTGCTCTTCCTATAAAGATATTTAAAAAACCTAATATAAGTTAATTTAGGTGAATTGACAACTTTAACCTTATTCCAACATTATTCTTTTTGATGAAGACATGTTCGGAGGAGTAGGAATTGATTAAGGGTTAAAAAAGAGGGCACAATTAGGACATGTTCGGAGGGGTAGGAATTGATGACATGTATGTTAGGGGTAGAACTAGGGTGCTCTTGAGTTCACCAAGTTCTTAGTGAACTCAAGTCTAAAACCTATCGGATCGGCTTCAAACAACGAATTCGAACCGTTGAAATCAGTCTACCTTACGTGATGCGTCTACATGCAAAAATTTTAAATTTTGAAATTAATTTTGCATTAACCTTCTAATTTTGACCGCTTGACTTTATTCTAAATTAATTCGAAAGTATAAAATTTTTACATGTAGACACATCACTCGTAAGGTAGGCGGGTTTCAACGGTTCGGTTTTGTCGTTTGAAGCTGATCCGATGAATTTTAGACTTGAGTTCACCAAAAGGCTTGATGAACTTGAGAACACCCTAGTTCTACCCTGTATGTTAGACTCTTTTTGTAAGCTTCGTAGAAGCTACGAAGTCGTGACGTGACATACATGTTAGACTCAATGAAAAAATAATAATCTATGAGGTGTTTGAATGTTTTTATTTTTAATTTGAAATTGAATTTCTTTTTTCCATTTATATTTCCATCTTTGTACAAATATGTGAGAAAAAAAACAAGAGCAAACAAATTTTTTTTTTTCTATGATATCTTGCATCATCTCTCTCAAAATTTGCAAACAAACAAATATTGAATGTATTAGTAATCAACGTTGCATAAATTATACTTGGTTATAGTTACTTAGAGTAGAACTAGGGTGAGCTGTGCGCGCTCACCAACGGATTTGGTGAGCACACCTCCAAAAAACGGGTTTTCAAAGTTCAAATAGTCGATTCGAACCTTCCAACGTGTTCTTCATATTAATATGTGCTTGGAGACCAAATTTTACATTTTTTGGAAATTTTTTACTATTTTTTCCGAGCCCTTGAAAATCACAGCTTTTAATTAAATAAAAAAAAAATTCAAAAAACACTGATTTTTCAAGGGCTCGGAAAAAATAGTAAAAAATTTCCAAAAAATGTAAAATTTGGTCTCCAAGCACATATTAATATGAAGAACACGTTGGAAGGTTCGAATCGACTATTTGAACTTTGAAAACCCGTTTTTTGGAGGTGTGCTCACCAAACCCGTTGGTGAGCACAGCTCACCCTAGTTCTGCTCAGTTACTTATACTTGCATATAAATCTCATAAAACTTATCATGATCTCAAACTACTTAATTAATTTCTTTAATCTGAATAAATGATGCTTTCAGTTATAAAAAAGTCATAATGATTTTTTTCATGATTTTAATATCATCATCCATATAATTTACATGCTTTGGAGAAAATTTTAATCTATTATACTTTATACAATTTTATTTTTTATTTTGCTATATTTTATTATATGTTAATTATTACACTTTAGATTATTAGAATAGCCCCATGATTCCGCCCCTTAATTGGGTAGGTAAACTGATTTTTACCAAGTTGTATAATTGAAGCCTTTTGGGGTAACTAACGGTGATCAATTAAGATATTGTTATCTGGAAGTTTCTAACAACTGGTGACTCTTTGTGCTCACTATAAATCATCCTTCCGGGATTAGATAGAAATGAACTCTCTCAGTTATTCTCCATATATTATATATAAGTCTACAAGTGGATGCTCCAAGAAGTGCCATGCATGGAGGGATGATGGCTAGCATGCACAGCATTAATTCTCAGAGCCTACTGCATTATACAATTTCCAGGCAATTTCTATTTAAGTTATTTAGTATTGTTTCATGCATTTTGTTTTTAGAAGGATTTTTTTTCGTTATATAAATTATTTCGCCCTAAGTATTATGTTGATTAATAATATTAATTAGTTCTTCAATAGATATTTGGACTTATGCATTGATTGTGTATCCAATTTCATACAATCTTAGTGTTATTTGATATTCCCTCAAAAGCTATAAAAACTTGCATCAAGTTTCATCATTTTTTCATGTTCATCGTACAAATACCCGAAAAATCTACATTTTACGCGCGTGTTGGAATTTTTCCAGAAAAGATATTTACATGAAAATGATAATACAAATAATGCTGGTCCAATCCAACTCAAATTTATAAATAGAAAATTTCTAAAAAAGTCAAGCATGTCCATAAAATTTATTTTATTACATTAGTTAGGAAACTTCCAGAATTATGATATTTTAATATGATATAAAAACTTATAGTAAGTAGAAATAGATAGAGTATCTTATCTTGATCTCCAATTTTAATAAAAATAAAGAACGAAAGAGAGAAGATGAAATAAACCAAGCAACACAACACAACACATGTAGAGAGTGTTATAAGTAGAGATGTATACTAAGAGGTTCTATAATTAAGTAGTAAAGTTGTAATATTGTAATTTTATAAATCATCACTCTATAATTAACAGAGAATTTGAAAATTATCTTGACCTCTAAATCAAAAATTGATTCATTCTCGACACGTACGAGTACGTACGTGCGGAGAAGTGAATTGCATAACGATTCATTTGTAAGAGGGAATTTTATTTATAGTTAGTATGGATAATTATGAGATTTGATGGGAGACCTACTTTGACAATCATATCCTAGCTAGCTATCGGTTGCCATATATAGTTTTTTTTAATAAATAGACAAGCTAATTAAACTCAAATACAATGGACCCAAAAAGTGTACATGAGTTGGCTTATGAAAATTCATAAGTTGACATATAATGTACTTTCAGGTTAATTAGTGATTGCATCGATCTATCAAATCTATCAAATTATTTTATCTAATGTAACCTATTGATGGGATGGCATAATTTAATACTTTGCATCTATCATTTTCATCAATCTGATCTAACTTATTAATCGGATTACATCATTAAATACCCTTGAATAGCGAATAATTCGCTAAACCGCCCGAACTTCATCAACCTTCAAAAGAAAAAAAAATTAAACTACCTGGACAGAATCAACTTTGTATTTTTCTTTTTTAGAAAGAAGTGTGCCGTCCATCTTTAAAGAGTATTGATTTTAGCCACTAGACCAATTCTTAAAATTACCATTGTATTTTATAGCAATGATATAATAATCCCAAAAGAAAACAAATATGAATATTTAAAAAACAAATTCTCTATAACATGTCGGGTCAGGTCACCTCAAACCCGATGTCGATTGAGGTCGAGTGAGGTCGTTTGATGATGACGATGATGATGATGATGACAGCGATGACAACTAAGATGACCATAAAAATATTATTGACAAGACGGACTCTCAAGAAAAATTAATTTATGGGCCATGCACTTAACAGCTGGACCCAATATTTAAAGGATTTTATTGCTCTGTTAATACAAACTGGGATAATTTGAACTCTTGATAAATCCGTAAGTAATCCATGGATAAAAATTGAAATATTTGAGCTCTGTCAGCGTTATAGGAATTAAAATGCTTCAAAGGGCTGAAACAATAGTTGGGCCGGCCCATTTCCTTTGAAGACTTCCCCAGTCTGTGAACCCTTCGTTAGAGATTATAAAGCGTTAAGATGAGTGTTAAGCCTGATGTAAGCGTGACGAAATAATATAGAGACCCAGGACCTATTTTAGATTTTTTTTTATTTGGTGTACGGACTAAGAAGCAAGGGTCCAATTCTTAGTAGGAATTTACTTAAATGCCCTTGCTGGTTTTGGTCATATCATCACATGCGCAACAAGGACCAGCTCCGGTCTATGGCAGAATCTAGCAGCTGCCACATTATAATCAAAAATTGATTGGAGAATGTTGTTTTCTCATTGGATCTATCGAAGCTAGATTTTTACCAGTTACATAATTACTTGATTTATTAAACAATTTTGTTATTGATAGCTTCTTTAATTTAATACTTTGTATAATTTTTAAAATTGAATATTTAATTAGTATGAAAATGCTCTCTATCACAGATAACAAGTCTCCACCTCCCCATTCCACGTGTCATGTTTATCTAGTGCCATAAAATAAAATCTTGATTTTGACCCAGGGCCGGTCGTGAAGATTTTGGGGCCCGGGGCAGGAGAAAAATTAGGCCTTTTATATATACAAATTTGTATGAGACCGGCTAATTCGTTTGCATAAGTACTTCAACACCGTATGCTTATAAGTCATTTTTACATTTCAAAATTCAAATAGCGATTCGAACTGTTCAATATGATATCCATATTAAAACGTGCTTGGACAAATTTATATTTTTTTGAAATTTTTTTACTATTTTTAAGATAGGTAGAAAATTCATTGATTCAGAAGATTATGGACCATAAAGAACAATGATTGTCTACCTACCTTGAAAATAGTAAAAAAAATTCAAAAAAATGTAAAATTTAGTTTCCAAGCACGTTTTAATATGAATATCATGTTGAATGGTTTGGATCGACTATTTGGACTTTTAAAATGCAAAAGCAACTTATAAACATATGGTGTGTGAAGTACTTATAGAAGCCTATTAACCGGTCACATTTATTATTGATATGCCAATAGATTATACCTATTTATAGAAAAGTTTGGACCCTTTATATATACAAAATTTGGACTCTAATATTTTATTTATTTTTAATATATACAGATTAATATTTTTTTAATATATATACAAACTAATTTTTCTTTTGGGCCCCTTGGATCTTGAGGCCCGGGGCGGTCGCCCTGGGTGCCCTGCACCAGGACCGGCTATGTTTGAACCCGATTTGATCATTTGATTCTAAAGTCATGCGTGTAGTCTATATATAAAGTACAATTAATGATCCATAAACTAATTCAAGAGACTAGTATTTTATTGATTTTCTAAACAGATTATTCCACATAAAACCGAACTTGAGGAAGAAATATAAATTATCAAAAAGGCACTTAGATTTTTTTTATTTTAAAAAAGCCACTTAGATATGAATTAACTTTAATTCTAGTGGCTAAAAGGAATTCATTCTGTATGAATTATGAAAAGTTACTGCAGGTTCGAATTTTAGAAGAGTAGGCTCCATTGTTATTCACACTAGACAACAGAATTAAAAACAAACCAAAAAAGGCCAAAACTAATACCTAATTAAAACTATACTTCCACAACAACCTATACAAGTCCAATTATTAATCCCTTTATAGCCCAAATGCTGTCTCTAAACAGAGCAACATATATCCAAACGAAACAAAGATTAGACTATGTAACTAGGCAGCACAAAACGGAAAATTATAGAACTTGTTGGAAGACAAATATGCAATTTAGCCCCCCATTTTTTTAAGAATTCTGCACATTGCCGTCCTCAGTTAGAACTTTAATTGAAGGCTTGATTGGGTGTCATCAAGTTGGTAACATCATCAGTGTAGATTCTCTAAGTAATTAGCTAGGCACCATGGTCCAATAGGAAAATATGACATAATATTAGTATAGATTGTTTGAGCCCGGACCTGACCGACCTCTATTTACTTGCTTCAAAACATCAAATTTTGAGAAAAATAGAAGAGGAGAGAGAAGGTGGACTCTATATGCAAACTATTCAAATTTTGTAACCCTTAAATCGAGTACCGAGGAGGTAACCTCTTTACGCTACCTCTCTTTTGAGGAGAGAGAAGGTGAACTCTATATGCAAACTATTCAAATTTTGTAACCCTTAAATCGAGTATCGAGGAGGTAACCTCTTTACGCTATCTCTCTTTTCTTTTCTTTCTTTCCCTTTCCTTGTCTGAAGCATGAACGCAAATCTTCTGCCCACATGTGGATAGAAAAATCCTGCCAACAGGGCCAAGTGTTTTTTTTTGTTTTGAGATCCTGGTAATGGTTACTAGGTGTACAAAAAATAGAGAGATCCAAATCTGCTGAAATCTAAAATCATAAACAGTACCGTTGAAATTCCTGAAATTTTGAATCTAGCCGTTGAACTGTTTCGAGATACGTGCACAGAAAAACTAGCTGTTTCGAGATGCGTGCACAGAAAAAGTTGAACGGTTGGATTACAAATTTCAAGAGTTTCAGAGATACTGTTCATGTATCTCGGATTTCAGCTAATTTGAATTTAAAATAGAGATGTTTACAACTTCAGAGAGGTAAAATCTAAACTAATCAACTACTCTAAACAAGGGCCAAATTGTTTTCTTCAAGCAAATTGCATCCTATTAAATTATGAGGACGTAATTTTGTATTATTGTATAAACATATCCAAATAATTGTTCTGTGTATCTGACAAAACCTTGTGTACTACGTACCCGTTTTGAAATTTACACATAGATAAATAATAATCGAGTAGAAGAGAGCACATAATTTAATAAACTTAATCTCCCTTAGTTGCAAGACAAGAATTTTCTTTCCATCCTGATAATTTGGATTGAATTTATTTATCTCACTTTAATTAACCAAACTATATTGTCTGGCTTCCACTGCAACCATATTCCATGATATTAATTATAAGAGGGATGCTTCTATGGGCATAATGATCTATTTGTAAAATGAGCATATTTTTATTTTCAAAGTTCAAACAGTCGATCCGACCGTTCAACATTATCTCCATATTAGAATGTACTTGGTGGTCAAATTTTACATTTTTCTGAATTTGTTTACTATTTATTAAGTATTTTACAAAACTAGTCAAATTCAGACCATTGATTTTGTACCCATCTTAATAAATAGTAAAAAAATTCAAAAAAATGTAAAATTTGACCTCCAAGTACATTGTAATATGGAGAAAATGTTGAACGGTCGGATCGACTGTTTGAACTTTGAAAATGAAAATATGCTCATTTTACAAATAGGTTCTTATGCCCATAGAAGAATTTGCCTAATTATAATTGGTAATTAGCAAAGCTTAATTACCCTCTAAAATCTAAGCAAAACACTCGGATCTCTTCTTTGTGATCTACAAATTGAGATCAGCTTTGTGTTTGTTTTACAAAGTATATTTTAATTACTCTTGATATAGCATCTACAAGAATATGTTTTATCCGTGAGGCCAGGTAAAAAATGACTATTGTCGAGAATAAGTCGACATAAATTACTATTAATGAAGATATCTTTAATAACAGATGCATTTAACCGGTCTGAGTCTTTTGATTCAAACAATTGCATGTCCTGGAGAAAAATTGCGATATCATTTGCATGCAGCAAATTTACCTATTTGATATTTATTATGTAATTGGACCCAAATCCCCTCATAAATTCTTCTTTACTACCGCTCTTTGAAATTAACATTTTATTCAATCCTTCAGCTGTCAAAAGAATGAGATGTAAATTCCAGCAAGAGATAAGGAGACAATAGAGATATCTAGAGAAAAAAAAAGGATATTTAACTGCAGTAAAAGCATCTTCTTTAGGAAAATCAATTTCTATATTGGAAATTCGAGAAGTTTTATTAAAAAAAAAAACAAATAGAAGAGTTTATTTTTATTTTTATGTGAATTTCAAAAACGGTATTTAAATAATAGATAGAGGCTAAATTAAATGCTATAGACTACATATGTAATGTAACTAGCTTTGAAATAACCAATTCACATTAATTTAAATTAATCTTTTTGAATTACTTTTTTTATTAATGTAGTTGCATCTCTATTATGATCCACTAAATAGCACATGGACAATATTTTTTTTAGATTTATAAACATCTCATATAACTCTTTTTTAGTATTTAACAATGTACCCAAAACCTCAATATTTTCCTGGTCTCAGTTATCTTGAAAGAATTCCAATTGTCGGATTTGTGATGTCAACTCTTTTAATTTATCTATAATTGGCTAATTTCCTTATTTAAAATTTAAAAATTCCAACCTTTCATTCTTTTTAAATAAGCCATTTTCATTTGAGAATCTTTTCCTTTCTCTCTCTCTAAATAGACCTGACACCACCATTCCTTTATATTATCTGAAAAATCTTATTAGTTATTGTAACAAAAAAATCTATCAAGTACAGTGAAAACTATGTACATCACTTATTCAAGTATACTTTATATGATCGCTTTTATAGTTAATTACTGAGAACAAAATTATCAATCATGGCATTGAATGCCTGATCAGATTTTTTTTTTTTTTTCATTTTGTTGCGAGTTGATATATGAGTTTGCAAACAGTTACAGAATAAACTACATGTTATAACTAGCGGGCAACGCGCGCCATATATAAATGCCAAATTAGTTGTCAAACGATAGCAAGCATACTGTATTTGGTACATAATTGTGAAGTTGCTTGTGCTTAAAAAATGAATTAGATGTTGCCATGTAATAGCTAATTTGTTATCTCTTCTCAATAGATTAATTGCAACAAAATTAATACTAGGTTGTAATATAATGTATCACTATCTTGTTACTATCTTTTCACTATTAACATGGTTCCATGTTGTCACATAATTAGTAACAAGTTTTCATATAATATACAGTAAATTAGTGAAATATATATATATATATATATAGAGGCAATAAAAGAAGGATTTGGATTCATTGACTGTGAATCAACTTGATATTTTGACAATTGTAATATATAATTTTAAATTCAGTCTTTAAAATGCGTTTATACTATATTTACATCATACAAATGAAAAAAAGATGATGACATTTTTATGCAAGTTTTATTGTACAAGAAATGACTATAAATTTGCGATGATCTATATTTAATATTATTTGATGATTAATACATAACATGTGTTACATCCACATCTAATTAATGTACAATATCAACAATATTCTATATATTATTTTGGCCTATTCAAAAAATATTGTGAACCCATTACTGAATGGCAATTCATAATTCCCTACGACAACACGAATGCCAACAAAATATTCAACACACACCAAACCCTAGTGTGGTACTTGATGTATAATTGAAACTTTTTGTGTACTCGTCAATGTGTTTATTCCATCAAGTGAAATAACAAAAATTGTCTTTGGTTGTTGTTTTTTTTATATGTCACTGTTACAGATAGGTCAGGCCCTTTTCTTTTTTTGAGGGTAAGGTGGCAAATAGCCATCTTACATTTTCCATTGATTAAGAAAATTATTTACAAGCCGAATGTACTAAAATTAAGTAACTAGCTAATTATTTACAATCCGTAGTTTAACCTATATATTACAGAAGGCTTTTAATGCCGAACTATATATGTATAATTATATGTCTCTCCCATAGTCTAACCTCAGCCAACGTTTCTCTCATCAAGACCATCACTGTCTTTGATTTTTGATTAAAAATTCTACTGTTTCTTTCTCTCCCATGCGATCTCCATTTTCTTTGTTGCAGTATCCAAAATTGAATGCATAATCACATTTCCAGAACAGGTGCACATCTGATTCTGCCATGGTACCACCACACATGACACGACAGTGTAAAGCATGACATCCTCTTCTCATCAGGACTTGTCTAGTTAGAGTTTGTTTTGTAGTAAAACCCATATAAAAACTCGTACCTTTGGTGGCGCCTTTTCAACAACTTTGTCTCACCACATGTTGAAATGGCATGAAAGAGAGCGACTAGACGATTTTTTTTCCTTTTGACGAATATTAACGGGTCTGTTTCACAGAAATTTCTATATATGAAAATCCATATAAAGCGTAACAGACAAGACGACATACCTAATTTGTGGAGGACTGGAGGGGAAGTAAAAACAAATGTTGAGATTCTTGTCCAATCAAGTGCGATATTATTACCTCCCTTTCCAAAACTGTATGAGAGAGAGAGGGAGAAAGGGAGAGGAAAATGATCAGGAGCACCAATCAGTAAGTTATTAAAGTTAACTTAGGGTTATTTTAGTACGATAATTCTACGACACATAATTTTAACGGAGTTAATTAATAGTAAAATTATACTCCGTAGGCTCCACATTTATGAAAAAGGAAACAAACATTATATTATATTACGGCCCACAATTAGTAACCTCGTATACAGTACACTACATACATATTATTCTACGTACAAATAGAGTGCCAACTTTTTAATCATCAATCGAATCGTTGGAGCAATTGCTTCCAACTTTCAAAAAAAAAAAAATAGAGTGCCAACTTTAATTTCATCAGAAAATAGAGCAATTGCCAACTTTAATTTCATCAGAAAAAAAATAGAGTGCCAACTTTAATTTCATAAAAAAATAGAGTGCCAACTATATATAGGTCGGGTGCAAGTGGTTGTATATATATACAAGTATAATTTGTATATATATACAAGTAGAGTTGGTACATATATGTAGACGGCATGCATGATGCATCTAATTAATTAGTGGATGAGCTAAATGAAACAGGAATCTGTGTACACTCTAAAGCCACACTGTAGCTTAATTCTCTCTTACAAGAAGACATAATCACATAATATGGCAGGTATATTCATATTGTACTTGTACAGCTCCAGACAGTCAACTGTTCTGCTGCTCTGTTCTTTCAAATATGTTTGTTTATACCTTCTTAAAAAAAGAAAAAGGAATTAAGAATATGATACGTTACATGATATAGTGTACAAAAAGGACCATGCTTCAAATAAAAAATAAATAAAAAAATGACCATGCCAATGCACTTCTTTCTGCGTTCTGTGCTCATCAATAACATTTTATTGTTTCGTTGTTCAGAAATGAGACCTCGCTGATTGTACTGCCAATTTGACCGATTTAAAGTTGGCATGCTTTTTCTTTTAATTCTATTTTTGCATTTAACCGTCAACAGTCTTCGGTTGTGATAGGTTTGCATTCTTTAATTATTAATCCAACACATATGTGAGATCTCTTCAGGATTTGGAGATGGTTTGCAAATTTGTGACTTAATTTTTTGGTTGAACTTTCCCTATGAACAGTGAAGAACAGAGATGTTTTTGTAAATGCAAGCTGAAATGATGATTTTTTTTCATATTGTGCTTTTGATATTTAAGTCTCCTAGCTGTTCACATCGAATTGAAAAAAGCAATTAGGTTTTTTGTTGTTGCATGTATCTAACCCTAATCCTTTTGTACTCGTTGCTTTTGCTCTTTTCTCTCTTGGATCAACCAACTCGTCAGGCTATTTTCAATTTACCTCATGAATGGACAACTTTGTATTTTTCCGTGGAAATTTTTCATAGATTTCCTTTATTGTGGTTAACATTTTAATTGCATTTTCATCTGTTTACAATGACAAATCTTTAAAATGTGGTTGACATACACCGTGTGATATTATATAAGTCGTTACAATTGCATATGCTTCCTATTTAAGTCTACATGTAGGATTAGGACAATTCAAAAGATTAAGACTTCCAAACTAATCTATCCTTAATTTTATTAACAGGCGATTTGGAAGTAGAAGCTTCAAGGACACAATGAGGGCTTGATTGATCATAATTTGAAAATTGGAGAGGGAATGCTTTAATCTGATCAAATTCAAATTTCACATATTTGCCTCTCTATATCTACTTTCTTTGCCACCTTCGTCCATATCATCTATCCATTTTCCATTTCTTTGTTTGAATTGTAAGATCCATTGTCGTCCTTTTCTCCTTAACTATTAAAGTTTCATAATTCTCAGTTTATACAAGTTGTGCAAAATGGCTTTAGCATCAACAGCTAAAGTAATTCTTGGGTCGTTTGCCTTTTGCATATTTTGGGTTTTGGCTGTCTTCCCCGCTGTTCCCTTTTTGCCGATCGGTCGAACCGCTGGTTCTCTGTTAGGTGCCATGCTCATGGTAGTCTTTGGGGTACTATCTCCTGATGAGGCATATGCCGCTATTGATCTCCCAATTCTGGGCCTTTTGTTTGGCACGATGGTAGTGAGTGCCTTTCTTGAACAAGCTGACATGTTCCAGTATTTGGGACAACTCCTCGCATGGAACAGTCGGGGTGGTAAAGACTTGCTGTTTCGTGTTTGTCTCATATCGGCTTTTTCTAGTGCGCTTTTCACCAATGATACAGTTTGTGTTGTCCTAACTGAGTTTGTTCTAAAAATAGCAAGACAGTACAACTTGCCTGCTCAACCATTTCTTTTAGCCCTAGCCTCTAGTGCCAATATCGGGTCATCCGCCACACCAATTGGCAACCCGCAAAACCTTGTCATAGCCGTACGCAGTGGGATCTCGTTTGGTACGTTCTTGAAGGGAATAGTAGGAGCAATGCTTGTGGGCGTGCTGATAAATGCGACAATTTTATTGGGATACTTTTGGAAGGTCTTGTCTGCCGAGACGAAAGATATCGAGGCAGCGTCAGGTAAACCAGAAGAGTTGGAAATAGAAAATGGGGTGATTTCTCATCGGTTTTCACCGGCTACTATGTCACATCAAACATCATTCACCTCCCAAGACCTAGATGCGGCATTGTCTACTACAGGTGTCCCTAGCAATATCGGTGACATTAGCATGAGAAGTAGGCAGCGCACTAATGAGACCGAAGTAGAACCTTCAGCAGCCGGTGCAATTTCTAGTACAGGTGAACCTGTTGTTTTGGTTGATGGAACGGCCTCAAGACTTTCCCTGAGGCCGGACGGGAGTATGCAGAGGGTGATTGACTTAGAGGAGTCAGTACCGGAGGTGAAAGAAGTTTCAGGTGGTGGGTGGAAGAGAATTGCTTGGAAGGTTTCAGTTTATCTTGTAACATTAGGAATGCTAATAGCATTACTAATGGGTCTAAATTTGTCTTGGACGGCCATCACCGCAGCTATGGTCTTGGTAGTGATTGATTTTAAAGATGCACAACAATGCTTAGAGAAGGTAATATTTCGACTTAATTTAGATTCTTCATATTATTTTTTTACTAATATGTAAACTATATGATTATATGTTCAACATATATATACTAACATAGGGTTTTTTAATATGCAGGTTTCATACTCTTTGCTGATATTCTTTTGTGGCATGTTTATAACTGTCGATGGGTTCAACAGGACCGGTATACCAAGTGCTATGTGGGAACTAGTGGAACCGTATTCGCAAATAAACACAGCTGGGGGTGTTGCCATTCTTTCCGTCATGGTACTTGTCCTTTCAAATATCGCCTCAAACGTTCCAACAGGTCCGTACAACTATTGATTGATTTGCTTTGGCTTTTTCTATATATCTGTCAGTTCGTTATTTAGATTTTTCACAAAGATATTTAGCCTGACCATCCATTTTTTTTTCTATTAATTTTTTATTGGGTACGTAGTTCACGTGTGTGTGTGTGTATATATATATATATATATCTTCCATATAGTACACTAATATTAGTATAATATGATTTCATTTTTTTTCATATTTTTGTTTGGTCTCCTTTCATTAAATTTAGGGGCCTACTAATAATTGTCTAAAATGTTATCTCTCACGCCTAATTATAGGGGTCGAGTTGTTAACAGGTCATTTTTCTTTTCTCTTTCATTCAATTTATAGGGAATCTAGGATCAAATTTTGATTTATGTTTTGAATTTGAGGATACTGATAGATTGAACTAATTTTAATTAATGTTTGCTTCATTAAAGGTTATATACGTATATAATATAGATTGCTCAGTTTGGATGGGGAATCAAGCAAATATTGAAGTTTTGATGTGATAGCTGAATTTTTTATGAATATGTGGACCGTAATTTATTTTCTTTTGGACAAAACTGTAACAATATAATTAATACATTTGGCAGCAACTCCCTGTCAAATCTATTTGGCAGCAACTCCCTCTCAGTTAGTTATGATATATATACAACTTAAATGGGGATTGATATATCTGTCTTTCAGTTCTACTGCTTGGAACAAGAGTGGCTACTTCAGCAGCTAAGATTTCCCCATCTGAAGTTACAAAAGCATGGCTTATTCTTGCATTCGTTAGTACAGTCGCTGGCAACCTCTCTCTTCTAGGCTCAGCTGCCAATTTGATAGTATGCGAACAAGCTCGGAGGGCACAGGTTGCAGGATATAACCTCTCATTTTACAGCCACCTTCGTTTTGGGGTCCCTTCTACTCTTGTTGTTACTGCCGTGGGGTTGCTTCTTGTTACTATCACTTAAATCCAAACAAAGGGGGATATGTACTAATCAAGTTGCTGTTTTTCTTTGACTAGGTTTTATAATTTACTGTCGTGTAATAAGTGGAGAATTTCCACATTAGTTGTACTCAAGTTGTATTGCGTCAAGCAGCATGGTTAGACCAATGTATGGTCATTAAAATGGGGACTTGATTTTATGGAGGTCATGTACATACTTGAAGAAAATGGTATCTCATGTCATATATCCCACCTAATGGTGCATTATGGGTACGTAGACTTAAATGTGGAGAAAGAATTTGGGAACATGTAATGTTGGTCCTGGATATATGTTACTTCTTATAATGACATGAAAATTGGTGGTTGGTAGTACACCATTTTCTTTGAAAGAAACATAATAACAAAATAGGCTTCTGTCATAACAAATAAAAACAAATAGGCGGAGCCAGTTGGAAGAATGTACTAGCTACACGGTTCGACCTATAGTGTGGACAGAGATTGAAAACACTGACTGAATCTACTTGACGCCATCTTTTCTTTGTTCATTGCATTGTTTATAGAAAAGTATTTTAGTATCTTGATCTTCGGGCAATTGACAAAGAGTTGAAAATTTGATAAAGAAATATGAAATTATTTCTGGAAAGTTGAGAAAAAAGTAATAAATAACTCAAGTAGGAGAAGATTGTGGCAATTGACCAATATTTTAAGTTATCGTTTGAATGATATGAAGGTTATTATTATTATTATTATTATATATATATATAGAATCTGGCTAATATGCTACGCGTATATAAGGGCCTCTCCGTGCTACGGCTCACTTTTTGAGTTTTCAAAATCCTAACAGTCGATCCGAACCGTTCAACATGATCTCCATATGAATATGTACTTGCAAACCAAATTTTACATTTTTTAGAATTTTTTTACTATTTATTAAGCCACTTTGAAAATCGCTGGTCCAATGGTCCAGCAGATTTTACTGTTGTGTACAAATTAGTGTTTTTTCAAAGTGGCTTAATAAATAGTACAAAAATTATAAAAAATGTTAAATTTGGTTTGCAAGTACATATTCATATGGAGATCATGTTGAACGGTTCGGATCGACTGTTAGGATTTTGAAAACTCAAAAATTGAGTCGTAGCACGGAGGCCTCTATGCTATGCATAGCACCGTAGACACTTCCTATATATATATGGACAATGTTACGGTGCTACGCATAGCATAGAGCCCTCCGTGCTACGGCTCACTTTTTGAGTTTTCAAAATCCTATCAGTCGATCCGAACCGTTCAACATGATCTCTATATGAATATGTACTTGCAAACCAAATTTTACATTTTTTAGAATTTTTTTACTATTTATTAAGCCACTTTGAAAAAACAGTAATTTGTACACAACAGTAAAATCTTCTGGACCATTGGATCAGCAATTTTCAAAGTGCATTAATAAATAGTAAAAAATTCTAAAAAATGTAAAATTTGGTTTGCAAGTACATATTTATATGGAGATCATGTTGAACGGTTCGGATCGACCGTTAGGATTTTGAAAACTCAAAAATTGAGCCGTAGCACGGAGGCCCTATATGCTACGCATAGCATATTAGCCAGATTATATATATATATATATATATATATATATATATATAATATATATATATATATAGTAGAACTAGGGTGCTCTTGAGTTCACCAAGCCCTTGGTGAACTCAAGTCCAAAACTCATCGGATCGGCTTCAAACGACGAATCCGACCGTTGAAACCCGTCTACCTTACGAGTGATGCGTCTACATGCAAAAATTTTAAAATTTGAAATTAATTTTGCATAGAGTCAACTTCAAGTGGTCAAAATTAGAAGGTTAATAAATTAATTTTAATGCATTCATTTTTTGACATTTTTTGACCACTTGACTCTATGCAAAATTAATTTCAAAATTTAAAATTTTTGCATGTAGACGCATCACTCGTAAGGTAGACGGGTTTCAACGGTCGGATTCGTCGTTTGAAGCCGATCCGATGAGTTTTGGACTTGAGTTCACCAAGGGCTTGGTAAACTCGAGAGCACCCTAGTTCTACTCTATATATATATATATATAGGAGTTGGCTACAGTGCTATGCATAACATAGAGGGCCTCCGTGCTACAGCTCAATATTTGAGTTGCAAAATTCTAACGGTCGATCCGAACCGTTCAACATGATCTCCATATGAAGATGTACTTGCAAACCAAATTTTACATTTTTTAGAATTTTTTTACTATTTTTTTAGATAGGTAGAAAACACTTGATCTGAATAGTACTTAATTTTCAGATCAAGTGATTTTCTACCTATCTAAAAAAATAGTAAAAAAAATTCTAAAATATGTAAAATTTGGTTTATATTCATATGGAGATCATGTTGAACGGTTCGGATCGACTGTTAGGATTTTGAAAACTCAAATATTGTGCCGTCGCACGAAGGCCCTCTATGCTATGCTTAACATATTAGCAATTTTCTATATATATATATATATATATATAGTGAGGCTACGGTGCTATGCATAGCACGGATTGGGTCCGTGCTACGGCTCAAAATTTGACATTTCAAAATACTAACGGTCGATCCGAACCGTCAACATGATTATAAAATGAATATGTACTTGCAAACCAAATTTTACATTTTTTCGAATTTTTTACTATTTTTTTAGATAGGCTGTTTTTGGATGGTCCAGAATGTTCAGATCAAGTGATTTTCGAAAAAATAGTAAAAAAATTTGAAAAAAATGTAAAATTTGGTTTTCAAGTACATATTCATTTTATAATCACGTTGAACGGTTCGGATCGACCGTTAGGATTTTGAAAAGTCAAATTTTGAGCCGTAGTACGGACCCAATCCGTGCTATATATGCATAGCACCGTAGCCTCACTCTCTCTATGTGTGTGTGTGTGTGTGTGAGTGGCTACTCTACTTACGTAAGCATATGAGAGCATATGCTTATAAGTCATTTTTGCATTTTCAATGTCTAAATAGTCAATCTGAAGTGCTCAACATGTTCTCCATGTTAATATGTGTTTGGAAACGAAAATTTACATTTTTTGAAATTTTATTACTATTTGAATTTTTCAAAATAGCATTTTAGATTTTTTTTACCATATTAAACTACTGTTTTGAAAAATTCTAAAAAAATAGTTAAAAATTCCAAAAAATGTAAAATTTCATTTCCAAACACTTATTAATATAGAGAACATGTTGAGCGCTAAAGATCAACCATTTCGACATTGAAAACACAAAAATAACTTATAAACATATGCCCTCTTATGCTTATGTAAGTAGAGTAGCCAACCTCTATATGTGTGTGTGTGTCTATATATATAGATAGAGAGAGAGAGAGAGAGAGAGAGATAGGCTATGGTGAGTTGTGAAGTAAAGCGTTGTTTTACTTCACGCCATATTTTCATTTTGAAAATTCAAACAACCGATCCGAACCGTTCAATATTTTCTAAATATTGAAATGTGCTTGGAGACTAAATTTTATATTTTTTTTGAATTTTTTTACTATTTATTAAGCCACTTTGAAATCGCTGATCCACTGTGAACAGTAAAAAACAGTAAAAATTCTGGACCACCAGATCAGCGATTTTCAAAGTGGCTTAATAAATAGTAAAAAAATTCCAAAAAATGTAAATTTTAGTCTCCAAGCACATTTCAATATAGAGAACATGTTGAGCTGTTCGGATCAGTTGTTTGGATTTTCAAAATGAAATATGAGCGTGAAATAAAAATGACATCTTACTTCACAACTCACCATATATAGCCCAGCTCTATATATATATATATATGAGGAGGGTTCAAATGCACCCAAATTTCTATGCTCCCAATGCACCCATTTCTTTATCTCCTTTATCTCTATTTTTAAAGTCTGAACAATCGATCCGAACCGCTCAACATGATCTTCATAATAAATTATGCTTGGAGACCAAATTTTATATTTTTTAGAATTTTTTTACTATTTTTTAAGATAGGTACAAAATCATTGTTTTAAGGAGATTCTGGACCATCCGATAAAGTGATTTTGTATCTATCTTAAAAAATTTGGTCTCCAAGCATATTTTATTATGAAGGTCATATTGATCGGTTCAGATCGACTGTTCGGACTTTGAAAATAGAGAAGATAAGGATTGGATGCATTGGGAGCATAGAAATTTGAGTGCATTTGAACGCTGCTCTATATATATTGTGAAAGAAACAAAATTTGATAGAACTGGAAAATTACTTTTAAGTCAACATCACACCTATATATAAACCTAATTGTTAATTTTATAAATAGTGTCGAGATTAATGAATAATTAATGTCATTGTTAATTAAGAAATTAAATCCCGTCATATATTCAAGTTCGTAAGTTTTCTTGGAAAGAAAAGTTAGAAGATGCCAATTGCTTTCATAAATATTGACTTGTTCAAATGACAGAAGTTTAAAATGAGTCCAACCACGCTCAAGCAAAACTTGTACAAAAGCTGGTAGCTTGTTACTCGCTCGAGATAAGCTTTAAAAATGCTCGTAATTAGTCCGCTTGATTCTAGTTCGGATGATAATTAGTGAGTTTAAGCTAGACCGAGCTATGTTTGTGCTGATCAACTCAGCTCATTTCTCGGTTTGTTGCAAGAAGAAGATGAAACTATTTTCTAAATCATTTGTTATCCCTCATTGCATGTCCCTACCTGTGATGATGAAGCTCGTAGCAAAACAAAGATGAAATTGTTTTTTGGCTCATGATCTATGTACGGCTCACGGCGCGCACCAAATTGATGAAAATCTAAGAAATATGCACGGCTCACAACACAAACGAGTTTTTAGTGAGCTGGCTCGGCTCAATTTTTTCCAAGCTCAGCTCGGCTCATTTACAACCATAGAAGGAAAAATCGGAATTGGGATCAGGATCGGGATCAGGATAGGCACCGTCCGATCCCGATTTGGATTGAAAAATCGGTCAGAATCAGCCGAATCGGATCGGAAAATCGGACTTTCTTGCTAGAAGCTTGTACAAATTGAAATTCTCATATATATAAATGAGTTATGTTTTTTAATAACAAAAGTTGTATGTTGTTGTGGTAGTTGACTTCGGTTGCTTAGCTAGAGGGCATGGGTTCGATTTACACAGAGAGCTCAAAAAAGTTTTGGAGTTTGTTTAATTCGTGTTTCGACCGTTTCAGTGGAATGGGCCTATTTCGGTCCGGAACTGCAGAAATTTGACTTGAATCAGACCGGAACGGCTGAAATTTGACTGGAATCAGGCTGGAACGGCCGAAATTTGACGAAATCTACGCTAACCGCGTAACTGGGTCTGAAATCGGATCGGTACCGTCCGATCCCGCTCCGGAACCGCCTATTTTTCCTTACAACCCTACCCTCGAGTCATGAAAAGAGTTCACGTCTTAATTATCCACCAGCTCGGCTCATTTACAACTCCACCCTCGAGTCATGAGAAGAGTTCACATCTTAATTGTCCAGTGTCCACCAACTCGGCTCATTTACAACCCTACCCTCCAGTCATGAGAAGAGTACTTCACATCTTAATTGTCCAGTCCTAAAAGTATTTATTTCAAAAAAAAATTGACAGAATGTTATACTTTTAAACACTTGCATAATTTATTTTAACAGAAACCTAGTTACTTAATTTTGAAATTTAATCATGAAAATAAACTGTGAGATTGTGTAATACGAAACTATTAAACCATAAATTTTAACAAAAATATTGTTCTCTTAAGCATCTAATTAACTAGTTTCTTTTAACAATTTTTAATTTTATTTAACACATATCGTTATAATTCTCTCGAGGCACGTCTGGTAATAATATGGAAGTCATATATGAGTGGTCACCATTACGTTTCTGTACAATTATCAAATAGGTCTGGAGAATTCTTAATAAATAAGTATTAAATGGAATAAAGAAATATTGAAACAAAATAACTAAGTACTTACGAGAAATAGTTTTGTTGCAAATAACTAATTTAATATTAAAAAACACTGTCATTCAGTCATTTATTATTAATATTATTATATGTTAGAACTCACCAATTTATTTTAAAAAATAACTAATTAAGCATTTACATGCATATGTATAGATGAAAGAGACGAGATGAGGCGGTAGCACAGTTGGCTAGAAGAAAAAGTTCTAAAACTGTGGTTACTCAAAGATCAAGAGTTCGAGTCCGTCTCACAACTTTCGCATTATCCCCTCCAATTGATTTGATTGATGGTCAGATCGATGTAAATTAATCATGCATTAGTCAGGCAATGAGTCAATCTATCTCTGTCCTTATCAAAATTTAGTGGTGAACCAACCACACAACAAATTCTTCCAAGGCATGGGTTTCTCGGTAGATCAACTTTCATTGAACTTATTCTTTTTGTCACTAGATTTCTATTTGAAACTGTCCAAAACTAAAAGGCACGTTTATTGGGTTTTAGCGGCTCTGCTTCTCTCAAGATGTACATATTTTTGTTCGGTTGTTGAGTCTCACACTCACTACGTACTACAGAAGTATACATGAACAGCGGTTAAAATTGATATGGGCAGCGGTTTTTCAACCAGTGTTGATGGCGATGATGCTGAAGATATATATAGCCTTCAACAACGGGTCAAAACTGGACTGCTGTTGATGCTGATGATGGCGCTGATGCACAAGATAACTAGGATGTTCTGAAGTTCACCAATTCTATCAGAATTGTTTCAAATGATGAATCAAACTCGTTGAAACCAATCTATTTCACAAGTAACACATTTACATGTCAAATATATAAATTTTCAAATTAATTTAGTATAAAATTAAGTAGCGAAAATATTATAAGTAATTAATTCTCATACGTACATATATTTTGTTTTATCTTTTTTTTACTATTTGAATTTATACTAAATTAATTGAAAAATATATAAATTTGATATGTAAATGCATCACTCGTGAAATAGATTGATTTCAACAGTTTAGATTCATCATTTGAAATTGAGTGAGGCTACGGTACTATGCATAGCACGGTTGGGTGCATGCTACGGCTCAATATTTAAGTTTTCAAAATCTTAATGGTTGATCCGAACCGTTCAACATGATTATAAAATGAATATGTACTTGCAAATTAACTTTTACATTTTTTCGAATTTTTGTACTATTTTTATTTTTGTAGAAAATCACTTGATATGAAAATTCTGACCATCCAAAAACAGTGATTTTCTACCTATCTAAAAAAATAGTCAAAAAATTGAAAAAAAATGTAAAATTTGGTTTGCAAGTACATATTTATTTTATAATCATGTTGAACGGTTCGGATCGACTGTTAGAATTTTGAAAACTCAAATATTGAGCCATAGCACGGACCAATCCGTGCTATGCGTAGTACCGTAGCCTCACTCTCTTTGAAATTAATTTGATAGATTTTAGAGTTGAGCTCACAAAAAACTCAGTTAATTTAAATACACCATCAGTTTGTGATCGGATAGTTCAAGATAATTTTTTTTTACTATTTCTGGCCACAATAATGATATGCGGTATCTAGATAGGAATTAGGGGTGTCAATGGTACCTTTTTAGTTGTTTACCGGATCTGTATCATATTCGACAAGGAGGATATGGATAAAAAAAAAAAAAATTCGTTAGCTTATTGGATATGGGTATGGGTAAGAACTTTTTTTGTTAACTAAAGAGGTAAGGGTAAGGGTATCCATTACCTTATTGGGTAATTATAAAATCTAAAATTATATATATTCAATTCAATTTCTAGCGTACCTAGATTTACTATTCCATTTCAGTGCCCTAAACTGCGTATTCTATTCCAGCACAAAAAGTTTGTATTTATGATATATTTTTTTTCTTCCCTCTTCGTTTTCGAGTTCAAATTTTGTAGTGAAAAATTATAATGAGTGAAAATGTAAGTTAAATGGTTATCTTATATATGTAATGACTAAAATATAATTCGTAAAATATAATGAGTTTTTATCTTTTATTTGTAAAATATAATAAAACTAATTATTATATTAGTGTTATTCGTTATTCACCCGCTTCTGTTTCGTCACCTGATAATATTAACGGGTAAGGGTAGGGTAGGGTAAGATTAATTCTTAATGGGTAAGGATAGGGTATTGCCGGGTAAGATAAATTTTAATAGGTATGGGTATGAAAATGCCTCCACCTAACCCGTACTGTACCCATTGACACCCCTAATAGAAATGTTGTCAGATGGGATATATTGAATAAATATATTGTATTATTATTTCGTCAACAGATCATATTCTATATAAGCCGAAGAATCAGTATTTGATCTAGTGACAAAGATAATGTTCTCAGTGTGAGAAATCGGAGATTCGAAATCCGAAAAAGACAATTCTTTATAGATATTAAATAATTGGGTAGTTTAACCTTCAACTTTTCTTCAAAAAATATTCTATACAAACCGACCCGGATAATAAAAAACTATAATTATACCAACACATCAGGGGGGTCGAACCGATCAGACATGTTCAGATCAAATGAAAATTGTTTTATATTTTCCATATTTTATTGCTTGCATTTTTTTATTTTTATCAAGAAAAAAATGAATTAAAGGTGGCCATTCGATTCCACCCACCGATTTCTTTTTTCCTACATTGGTTGTGGTATTTTTGTAAGAAGAAATTATAGTTAACGCTTAACAATGTGAGTATGTGACGATTAATATAATTGATAAAATTAGCGACGTCTGTAGTTTATTTAGGCAAAAAAAAAAAAATCAATTAAAAGATTAATCCAAATATATACATTTAACCAAACAAATTTAAGTACCAATATGTTGTTTTTCTTGCAAGTGCTACGGGACACATTTGAAGCATTTACTTTTGCATTTATATTACTTTATTTTATCTACTTTATAGTTTCACATTTGTAACATCGTAAAACTATCCTAAAAAAAATAAATACAAAGTGAAGTGAGTTAGTTCAACAAAGGAATTAATTAATTGATTGTAGTAAACAATTGTTTACAAATTAATTTTAAGGATCGTTTGCGTTTAGCATCAGATTCTCACGGGTTAAGTTGTCCGAATTTAATATTAGGTTGGATACTTGATTATCTAGCTTTTAGGTCATCTTAGGTTACGGATCAATCACTTTTTGTCATCAGATTTGGATCATTCCAAACTTTACATAAAAAGATGAGAAAAAATATTAATAATTAATTAAATGTACATGTCAAACCAGTCTTATCATGAGAACCAGACCGGACCAGTTGTTTAACCGGAAAAAACCAGAACCGGTACCAAATCCGGTTCGGTTCTTATCAAAGACCGAATGAGTATATAGCCCGGGAAAAAAGTTTAAATGCAGACGGTTTTCTCTGTAAACTGTGAACCAACTCAAAATCAAAACCGGTTCTTTTTCTGTTTTTTAATTCTGCAAATCAAATGTTTACCAGATACCTTGAGGTTGGAAAAGGTACTTAAAGCTAACGGAGAAAATTATGTTATGATTCGCCATAAAGAATTATGTGGTTAGCCATAAAATGTGTTTTCAATGTGTTATAATTGTGTTTTTTAATAATTATGTATCTAACGAAGCTTCACATTTTAATTATCTTAACCTTTTAATATTGAGGAGAAAATAATGTTATGGTTCGCCATAAAGAATATGTGGTTAGCCATAAAATGTGTTTTGAATGTGTTTTAAATTTTTTTTAATAATTACGTGTTATATATTTGATTATCTTAATTTTTAATATTAAATAATGTTATGGTTCTATAAAAAAATGAAAAGCTTCACATTTATACTATGAAGTGGCAATTATTTAACCTTATAATTGCAACTTTTAGTCTTTCAACTTTGTTGTTATTTTATTTTTCTTATCCATTAGAAAAAATAACTTTGATTTGATGTATTAGCTACATGATATACATTGTTAAAACTAATCAAGAGTTAAATACTTTTACTTGGAACATTAACTTTCTATTATAAATTCAGTGTTATAAAAAAATCAGCAGTTGAACCAGTTGACCCATCGTTCCGATCAGTAAACCATTAACTTGAAGCATTATCGGGTCAATGTCCAGTCCGGTTCTGATAACATTGTGTCAAACGGTTACAAATCTAAAATGATATATAGATTACATACTTTTTTTCATTTCAACCTACTATAGTTTCTGAGAATGAGTTCTTTATGAACCAACAACATCTCACTATATTTGTGTGATGTGCTTATATTATATAATATTTTAGCAGAAGTTCTAGTTATTTGTGTTGAAGATAAATTAGACTAAACTTTTAACAAACAAATATATTTTATTAAATAAGGTATTAGAGAAAATCAACATAATTTCGTTTAAAAATTTAAAAATCATTAAAATATCAAAGTTAATGTCAAATTAACTTGTATAAAGTAAACTTTTGCAATTGTTATGACAAAATTTTGTCATACTATGTTTATGTTTATGGCAAAATTTTGTAAATCAATTTGACTTATTTTATTCACACTGTGACTGGAAAATTTCTCAGATGATTATCTGTATAATTCCTTACAAAAAGATGCTATCAAACTTTTCAGGTACATTTTTTTGTTAGCAAATTTATCTAAAAAACTTGATTGGCCAATATTTCAGAATGGGTGTGATGTTTTCATCATGCACTGCATTTAAAAAATTTATGCAGGAAGACACACAAAAACCTCCAGAAATGCTTAAACATTAACAATAATATGTGGATCTTGATTTAAATAGTTTGCATTATTCATTGGAAACAAACGGACACAGTAGAGAAGCGTTTGATCCAAATTGTGTCAATCAATATCCTAAAAATTGGACCATTATGTCTACTATTGTTCACAACTATACATCATAGCCAATATTTAATTTGAGAATTTTTAGTTTATGATATTTAATGTATCAAATATATGTGAAATTTTAACTAAAAAAATATTTGTAAAAAAATATTGAAAAAGTACATCAGACTTTAGTAGAGAAAACAAAATGAACGGTTTAAGGGAACAATAATATCAACCATGCATAATGTAACCATATAGTAAGTACATTGCAAACTCAATGAACCATGCCATAAATCCTAGAAATTAACACAATATAAAATGGTATATATTATAATTAGTAAAATTCACAAAAGTTAAAACTGATTGAGTTCCATTACCTCATTCCATAATAACTGCACATATTTATGGATCATTAAAGTATCTACATTTCTAGTATTATGAGAGTTTATGAGAGTTTTTAACCTGATGTGACAGTTTCTAATTTAGTTTCAGAGATGTGGGAGAATTTCTTATTTAGAAAATATGCAGGAAAGTTTCTTATTAAGAAACTGTTTATAAGTCAAATGATTTGATCAAATTGTTTTTCATTTTTAATTTATTGCTGACATGGCTTAATAGAAACTTTAAAATTAATTTTAGAAATGTAAAAGTTAGAAACATTATGCCTTATACTTCCAAAACTTCAAATTTATTACTTTCCCTAAGTTTAAGATAGTACGTATCACTTTTCTAGAAAAATATGGTAATTCTATCAAGTCTCACGCATCTAAAATTGTATTTAAAAAAAGTAAGCTATAACCGGGAGACGTTATTGAAGCAATCTTTATTTCCCGGATTTTACTCAAGAAAAAAGTAAATACCTGTAAATAAAAAATTATGTTTTATTTAAGATAATTTATTAAAGAGGAGGATTCAAATGCCTTCATTTTGTGTGCCTCTATCATATCTCCATTTTTAAAACATTAATAACTCAAAACTTAAAACATAAATGTCAAAATAAAACCGTTAGATGTGATATATATTATTTTCTCTGTGCTTATAAAAAATTATCACATTTCAATTTTGTTTTTATGTGAATCAATAAGTTAAAAAATTAGCGTATAGAAAATATCCGTATTAATACATTTTTACAAGATCTTGATGACAACCAAAATAAAGTTAAAATGCCGTAATATTTTACATTTTTATTTTAACTTTTAATTTTTAAATTTTGAATTATTAAATTTTTTTTTAAAATAAAGACATATTGAAGTCATTTGAACCCTTCTCTCGTATTATATTATGGTTGAGTTTCTTTTAGGCCCATGTAGTGTTCACTCAATAGAGAGTAGGCCCAACAGGCTAGTTAGGAAGTATCTGTTACTGGATGCATCGATTACAATTTACAAACGAGACTTGTTCGAACTTCGAAGTTCGAACGAATCGAACCCAAAAATTGAGATAAAAAATGGGGGTGTTCCGAGAATCGAACTCGGGACCTCTCGCACCCGAAGCGAGAATCATACCACTAGACCAAACACCCTTATTTGTTATTACTAAGCAATTGTTATTAATTATAATTACTTTATTGTTGTGTGATTTAATGCACGGTGCAGCCTTCTTGGGATCCTGGATTCCTGGTCTAGTAAATTACTACACGAAACGCGCTTTTAGATATGAGACCAGCTTAGTTTTCTTTAATCTAATATGTTTTCAGCGTTAGTTTGTGTTCAGCACAGTACGTACTTCCATACTGGAAATTCAAGTCCAGGGAAATCTCAAATTATATTGACATTAGAGTAGCAAAATTAAGATAACTTAATTACTCTTTGATTATTTCCCTCAAGCTTTGGTTTTCTCATAAAAAATAAAAAGGTAGAGAATAAAAGCAAAAGAGAAGATACTTTCTAATAAAAAAAAATTATGTACAATCTAACTAAATGTATTATGTAAACACTGCCATGCAATTCTTTTTTTTTCTTTAATGAAATATAGTAGGCCTTTAGCCTAATATTTCAAAAAAAAAAAAAAAAATCATCTTCTTAATTACAAGCACATGCCTTAAATCCTACTTCCTACTAGAATCTCTTTCATCACCATATTCCTTGTCTTGTTAATTGTCATAAAGCACAAGTACAAATGCTCCTCCAATTCATCCAACTGTTGGTTAAAACTAGCATCATTTCTCCACAGCTGCCTCACCACCTCTAGTGCCAATCTCCTCTTACCATCATCCCTCCTCACAAAGCACATCTTAATCAAATCCATCATGTGCTCCACCTCGTCTCTCAACCTCTCGACCAACCGACTAATTGTATCCAAATCTCGGTTCAATATATATGCCCCTTTTGCAGCTGCATCAAGCTGAGACACAATGCGTCGAAGCGACTTGTTTGAGATAATGCGAAATGGGCTAAGAAATATTGTTGGAAAGAAGAATAGAGGAGCAACAAGTATATTAACCGCAATGCATGCACCAATCACCGCTGCTGAGGTTGCGATTATAACAAAAGAGATTGAGAGTACTGTCTTGATATTGGTAATGTGATTGAGCTTGGCAAGAGCCTTTCCACGCCACAAATTAAGCCGCTTAAGTAGGCTCGAGGAACCGTCTTGAACCTTCAGTTAGTCAATAACTCAATATTACATTTGCCATGCACAACCATCGATCAAACATCGTACTCACTATTCAGTACCTATGATATATTATTTTTCTTTGGTATTAATTAATTACTTGTAAAAAAAATGCTCCTCTACTTTTTAACTTTTTAATGAAGAAACAGAATGAACATAGAAGGTTTTGAAGATTTGAGTAGAGAAAAAAAGATAATTAAAAAAAGTACTCAAATCTTTAATCTAAAGCCACAACAAATAGTTAAGGAACACTAGAGCCCCATATGTCCAGTTTGATGCTGTACTAAATACTAATACATGCATTATACATTATTAGAAAGTATGTTAAGTATTATATAAACTATTTGAATGCATATTATGTTAATTTAAGCTTTTAGAAACAGCTAATTTTATCTTATAACCAGTATAAAATTAGAGGTCCTAAATTAAAATACCACGAAGGTTTTTCTTATAAAATAAATCCATCACATAATTAGTAATATTTTTGTACCAGACTTTAACAAAATACTGGGAGTATAAAATACTAAATGACTACCAATCTACGTTGTCAACTTGAACTTCTAAAGCAACTCGTTTGTTAATTAACAAAGTATATATTACCTAGTTACATAAGTTTAACGTGCAGTTAAGTGGAAACTCAAAAGTAAAACAAAACTTAAAACATTTGCATTATAACATTTAATAAGTGAAGATTACCTTTCTAAGCTGTTGCTGAGATGTGGCGAAGTAGTCAAATGGATCGAAAGTTCTTGCAAGATCAGCAAAGCGTTTATCAAAACCACCTTTTGTCGGTCCATCAGAACTAATTGATCGGAGATCCAACTTCAGTGGCCGGTACCGAAGTCTAATCTGCTCTATGTCTTTCAGTAGCTGCCCACAGACAAGCGATGCATTTGCTGTCTCCAAATAATAATCGCTCAATAAATTGTGTGCCTCGGGATGGTTATCCTTTCTTGTACCGGCGAGCACCTTTTTGGTGGTTTCTTGATCAGGGTCAAGAAGTTGCTCAGTGAAGAAATGTGAAGAAGGGATTTTGTTGGGGCTATGGCCTTGAAGGGCCTTTCCGTGCGATAATGTAAGGTCCAAAACCCGTGCCCAAAATTCGTTATATGATTCAGTTCTGAAGGCACTCGTGTATTCTTCGCGTAGGTCGAACCTTGGTGATGATGTCGGAGACGTCACTTCTTCAGCTGATAAAGAGAAAAAATGTGAGTTCCATAATTAAAGAGTTAAACACTGACAATAATGTGATTATATATATAAACAATTTTGTAACCTACACAGAAGTATTAATTCCACAAAGAGAAGTACCATAAGATGGATGGTGATAATTAATATATCAACTTTTGGATAGAAGTATACTTACACAGACATAAAGAGAAGTATTAATTCCATAAAGAGAAGTACCATAACTTACACAGAAGTATTAACTTACGCATCTTAGTATAGGAAAAAGTTGTATACCTTTTGGATATATGCAATTACATCCACGGAAAATGTTGAACTTTATGGGCATGCTTCTTGCTGCTTGTCGTTGACTTGTGATCAATATACCGAAAATCATATACGAGAAAACGGTTAAGGTCTATATCCAAATTTGAGCAGGAGAAATGAAAGGCAAAAGTGCCAATAGATAAAAGACAAGTGTTTATATATGTGAGAAGATGCCCCCACTCTTTACCTTAAATGGGCTAGGTATGAGTTCATCAATTGTGCACAAGAGGAGACTTTGAATCCAAGTATAGACAGAAGAGGCAGTAAGAGAGAGATCAAGGATAAAAAGATTTGACATATCTCTTTCAATGTGACACTTGGAAGCATATATACACTTTAGGCTTAGATTGATTGCTTGGGAGTTGGTAGAGGCTTAGAAGCAAGGCCAAGACAACACATACTCAAATCAAAAGAAAACTTGTGGTTATACTAAAGATGGGTCGGATATATTCCAGTGAAAGAGAGGATATGATTTCCTTAAATCCTGGTTTGTCTATCTCAGCCGTCGGTAAAGCAATCAGTTCTTCCTGGTGTAAACGGGTTCGGATTTAGGTTGGTCGAGCCAACCCGGCCTGATTTCCGTAACGTAGCAAGATAATCTTTATTTATGATTTGTCATTAACTAATTCAGTGATAGTAAATTGCTGTACAAAGGATGGTGATATATTATTTGTGCAGCTTTGCTCCTGCAGAAATCAAATTAATCAAAGACGGGTTATTGGGTGCACTTCGGAATCGGGTGAGAACTCTAGATCCGCTAATTATAGAGAATTTTGTGAATCTAAAACTTGAGATATTTGGCGGAGTGGGCCATTAAAATATTAATATCTCCGCCGTTTCTGATATTATTGGTTTTTATTAGCTGACGTGGCATCCCTTGGACCCAAGAGATGTTGAGATTTTTGTACAAGCAACAGGGGACACACACAGGAGCAATTAATTGCATGCAAGTTTTAATTGTAGCCATAATGGCATTTTGTTTACGTTATTTTGTCTAAAACTTTTCGGCTTGTAAACGACAATTAAATGTCTTCTTAAATCACACACAGTCATAACTAAAGAGAGATTTCTTGGTTACAAAAGCAAATTATACCCAAACTTTTGTCCAAGCAGAAGCGTAGTCAAAAGAAATTTAAATGCAAATACAATATCATAATGAATTTTGAATAATATAATCATTACATTAAAAATACATATTGTAACTATTGAGGTTGAATTTATAATATAATAGTAGCTTTCATAATTTTTATAGTCAAATACGAGATTTTAGAAAGAAAAAAATACTATTTATATAACAATAAAGAATTAAAGATAAAGTACCACATATACATATACGATCAAACAAATTATAATGATGGACAATTACCTTCTTTTTTAAATCAGATTTTTTTTATGATACAATTTTTTTTATGATATGCATTTAGTTTATTTTATAATGTAGCCCATTGTGCTATGCATTTAGTTTATTTTTTTATTCCCTTAAAAAAATTGGTTCTTAACAATTAATATCTAGATCTACCAACTAATGTTGTCAAGAGTTAAGTATTCAGTTCACAAAAATCTAAACCACATGTTGGCAAGAGTTGAGTATTCATTTCACAAAAATCTAAACCGGAAAAGAAAAGGCATAAGAAATTATAATTATCCGAATATATTTTGCAAGATTTAATCATGGTGCAGACACATTTATTATCATATTGTTTCATTCCTTTGGATTTTTGAATAAATTTACATGACTGCTCAAAATGCTTGTGCCCATAAATTGTCTAAAATTGTAGTTCTTGAAACCATAAAAATAATAGTATAGAGTAATAAAAAGGTTTTTATACAATTCTAAATTCAAAATGCCCAATTATGATTTAATTATTCATCATGCAAACAGTCATGGTAGCAACATATATGGCAAGAGTAATAATTGCGTAATAAAATCATTTATATCAGATAAGACATTAGGCTTGTTGGGGAATTTTAGAGTGATATTGTAAGAGAATTTTAGAGTGAGTGTTAATGACTTGATTATCTCCTATATTTGTAAAGACTCTTTGATATAGTGAATTTGCGCTGTGTGCTCCCATAGTTTTTTTTCGAAAAAGTTTCCACGTAAATTTTGTGTTTCTCTTTTATTTTTTTTGTGCTTGCGGTGCAGTACTTATGAGATCAAGTGAGAGCTTTGTCTTCAAGTAGAAAATTGTTATAATGTGAAGACAAACAGGATTGGGCCTTTGGCCCATCTCGTTGCTTACATGGAATTAATTTCCGAAGGGAAAAGAAATAGAAAAAAGAGACAGAGAGTGAGAGTGAGATATTAAAAAAAAAAATTCTAAGCCGTTCATTTTTTTTCTCCAAGCTCATTCTAGGTTTTCTTGCTCTCTTGATTCAATCCGCCTTAATAAACTAGAAAATCTCCAATTAGTGTATGATATTGTAAAAAAGTGTTAGAGTGATGATATTGTAAGAGAGTGTTAGAGTGAGTGTTAATGGCTTGATGATATTCTTATATTTGTAAAGACTCCTTGATATAGTGAATTTGCGTCGTGTGCTCCCGTAGTTTTTCTCCGAAAGAGTTTTCATGTAAATCTTGTCTCTCTTTTATTTTTCTTGTGCTTGATTGCTTATTTGTGTTGACTTTTTGATTGACTCTCATATTTCTCTATTTGATTTGGATATTGGTGTATGCCCCAAGGTGTTTGACGAAATCACTTCTTGAATGCTTCTGCGTCCGTCCCAACAAGGCTAGTTGAAATTGGAGTGATGTGGAGATTCTAATCATAATTTGCATGAGCAAAAAAAAAAAGTTGAAAAACCTGAGACGCGCCGAGTGTTCTTATATTTTTAGAGACGCGAGAGGTGTCAATTTTTTATAAGTGTTCACTTCGCGTTCATTTTTACACGTATCTAGTTGAAGTTTTCTAAAAAGTTTTTTGTTTAGTTTTAACATAGAATAATAATTTGAGTACCCTCAATTCAATACCAAAAAAATTCCCGCATCCTATTTAGAGAAATTATGTACTATGGTCCCCTCTAATTATTATTCTAAAAATATATTATATGGTCCTCACTAATTATATGGCATCCACTAATTATTATTTTAAAATCCCAGCACTCTTATTTTATGGTCCCACTAATTATATGGCCCCTCCTTTTCCAATCCCCACACTCGTCTCTGCATCAACGTTTATAGATATAAATACTTGGAAGATAAGATAGTAACATTTGAAGAATAAGATATTAATACTTTGATGCGTAACTTGTTATGATCATTATTTTTTCAGTCCCCCAATCGTCATCGGGTCAACCTTCCTCTAATAAAGTAGTGTGGACCCCGTATCACTGTATCAACCGTCTCCAATTGTTCCCGTGTCAACCTTCTTCTAACAAAAATAGTTGACCACATAGGTATAAATACTTCAGTGCATAGGTACAAATACTTGCAGAAGTCACCCAGTGTCATATATAAAAAATACTTACAAGTATAGGTATAAATACTTGCACGACGAGTTATAAATACTTGTGTGCCGACGAGCCCGAAAGTATGTCATTATGGATCTCATTTGAAAGATAAAATTGTGTAGAAGACGTTCGTAGTTTTAAATTAGCAAAATTTCTCACAGATCCTAGAAATATAGATGAGATTAAACGAAGAAAAAAAAAACTATCTTTAAAAACATGTATGGCCCCCTATGTAGTTTGAGTGGTCCCCGCAGATATTTATGGTGCGGGTACGTTTGGAATATTTGGTTGGAGAAATAATATTACATAAAAATTATTCACCTTATAGGTATAAATACTTTCGTACATAGGTATAAATACTTCCTTACATACATATTAATACTTTAGAAAAAAAAAAATCAGTGCTGGAGTTTTTGCGGTCCCCCAGGTAGTTATGCTCTTATCAGCTTCCTTTAACATATATCCATGAAATATATGATCGTATAAAGTGTACGTAAAAAAACAATTATTATTAACAAAATATTATTCTTATAAACACTTAATCAGTTCCTACCATTTTCTAGTTATGTTTAATCATTGTATAAAGTATAAACAAATTGTTCGTTACCCTTTTGTACCATTATTAGATACATTTTATAAATAATAAATATACAAATGTTAAATGGCTAGAACCAGCCTTTGGTCTGGTCGCAAAAAGGCAAAGCTCTTCGTGAGGTCAAGGACAGATCCAGGATTTTTGCAAGGGGCGGTAAAAAAATAGCAAATCGGGTTCATACTCATTAGTTAATCAAGTACTAGATAAAAAATAATGCTCTAACTTATAATTTCTAATGATCTGACTTCTAATTCTAATTACCAATCAAAATTCAAAAAATTAATTCTAATTTTAAACCTAAATTTAATCAAAATTACATAGCACAATTCCAAAGAGGGCAAAAAAAATTCCAACGAGGAGCAAAATTGGTCCGAGCCTATAGATCTCCAAAAAATTACAAAATCCAGTGGGGTAGTTGTCCCCCCCCCCCCCCCCCCCGCGGCTCCACTTGGATCCGCCTCTGCGTGGAGTCCGAATCTGCTGCGATTCCGAGAGGGATCACAGGATCCTGAAATTTCGAGATTAACGGTTCAATTTTTTCCGTGCGCGCATCTCAGAAAAGTTAATTTTCATGCACGCATCTCGAGAAAGACCAACAGTTGAGATCGGATCGCAGGGTCCTGTGATTCCCCGAGAATCACAGCAGATTTATTTTCCCTCTGCGTGTGGTAGGTTCAAAATCCAGATAAGAAAATCTCTTATGGATATTAAATAGTTTGGTAGCTTGACCTCCAACCTTTACTAAAAGCATATAAATGTTAAATGGCATAAAATAAATTCAAAAATAACTAAGTATTTATAAGAACAATAATTTGATTAAAAATAATTAATTTAGTGTTAAAAATACGTAGTCATTCAATCATTTTTTTCAGTATTATATGTTAAAAGCAACTAACATACTATTAGAAAACAACTAGTTAGGTATATACATATACAATATATCTATCAGAAAACTAGCTAGATATTGGATACAATTCCCATCCTTTTATCTGCATATGGCACGCGCACGCGCATCATTTGTCTATTTGTTAAGGCTTGAAATTTTTTAATTAGTCTCCATATGAATTGTTTTATATGCGCGAATAGCCTTCCAAAGGTTGTATTTTTCTTTTTAGTATTTTACCTACCTTTTTGTTACATATATAGTGTTATATCTGATTTATAGCTTATCGAAAGTGTGGTAAGGATTAGATTTCATTTAAATTAAAAAGAATGTTAGATTTGAAGTATGAGTGAGGCTATGGTACTATGCATAGCACGGATTGGATCCGTGCTACGGCTTAATATTTGAGTTTTCAAAATCCTAACGGTTAATCCAAACCGTTCAACATGATTATAAAATGAATATGTACTTGCAAATCAAATTTTACATTTTTTTGATTTTTTTTTACTATTTTTTTTAGATAGGTAGAAAATCGCTGTTTTTGGATGGTCCAGATTTTCAGATCAAGTGATTTTCTACCTATCTAAAAAAATAATAAAAAAATTTGAAGAAATGTAAAATTTGGTTTGCAAGTAGATATTTATTTTATAATCATATTGAACGGTTCAGATCGATCGTTAGAATTTTGAAAACTCAAATATTGAGCCGTAGCACGGATCCATCCGTGCTATGCATAGTACCGCAGCCTCACTCTTGAAGTATTTGTACATTTTCCCACCATCAGACAATTCCATCATAACAAGAGGCCCAACAAATCTAGCCCAAAGATTCCCTTTTTGAAAAAAAATATATATATATAAATAAAAAATTTGAGTTCTGGACAGATTTAATTCTGAACCTGACTATTGACTTATTACAACCTTACTGAAATTATGAGTACTAAATGATATCAAAGAAATGTGAACATACAGATCACTGAAATAAAAGTAGTAAAAATTCGCGAAGTAATATAAACTCACACTATTGCAATTCATGCACCCCAGTTTTTGAGAATAGTCTTCGATGTAGCTACCCAACATATATTTTGTACCTGGTATACTTTTCAGGATATAATCACTTTTGCTGGTACATTGCCTCTGAAGCAGCAGACTGCCTTTCTTGTGGTAATCCAATTCAATGCCCTTTGAACAAAAAGACCCACCTTAATTAAAACTTCTGTTTCACAACTGTTGCCGCAATTTGAACAAGCCAGTTTCCGTACATTCATTTTTTTTTTATAGAAAACAAGGATCTAGTCCTTATTCCATTAATCAAGGGTAGTTACATAAGTTTTGTAATATACAAGAGTGCGAAAGGAAAACAAAGATAAAAATAAAGCAAAAGTAAAAGTCTGTAGAAAGAAAAGATTAACGAAGGGAAGCGCAAAAAGTTTGAACTTCGTTAGAAACTATAACCAAATGTTATGTCCGTACATTTTTTTTCCCTTGTGTTTCAAAAATATTTTATCCATAGAAATTATAAAATTCAAATGTACGGAAATAGAAAGAGTGTATCGTGGAGATCCGATGGAAGAGAAACGAAAAAAAGTAGAAAAAGAGATGAAAATGATTTCTTTTTTATATTTTATAGTAAGATCAGATTCATTGAGTCTGATTTTTGTTAAACTACGCAGATGGAAAAAAAATTATGAATTGTGAACAGTGATTCCGATCCATAATGGGGTTGATTTTCTGCAGTACAAAATCCTCTGTAACTATTGATTTTCCACAGATACAAAGAGTTTTGTGCCACAGAAAATCAATTCTTTTATGGATCAGAATCATTGTTCACGATCCATTCACTAACTGGTTGATTTTCTGCAGCACCAAATCCTCTGTATCCGCAGATACAAAAGGTTTTGTGCCACATAAAATCAATCCATTTATGGATTAGAATCACTATTCCAGATCCATTTTTTTTTTTTTTTGCAAATTCTCTGTACATTTTTGAAAAAAAAAAATTAATAAATCAGACTCATTAAATCTTACTATATTTGATAGAAACGAAATACTCCTTTTATTTTTATTCACGTACTTCTAAATTTTATAATTTCTATGGAAAAAAAAAAAAAATTTCGTATGTTTCGAGGATTATTGGAATTTGCCCCATAACACGTTACTTTACTATCATTCAAAAAATGCTCTCAACTATACAAATTAATATAAAGAATGTCAGTCTCAGATTAAATATTTCTGTTGACTCGCGTAAGTTAGCTCATCTGCCCAGATGCCATTTTCTGTCTGTGGCTTGTTTGTGGAGCAAACGATACCTATAAAAGCCTGAAAGGAGTCATTTTTGCAGACGGTCACTAATTCTTGGTGACCTCATTTACAAAATGGATATTTCTTTAGCTTGGAAGTTTGATAAGATAACCATCCACTTCATTATAAACTAGCTATGACTTTCTTTAAATAGAAAGGAAGCAATCACATAAAATCCCAAAGAAAGTGGCGAGGTTTAGGATATGAGATTTTCGAATAAATATCTTGTAGACATTACGCTTTTAGGATGACCAACTTGAATTTTTTTTATTATTTTATATCAAAAAAAAATGAAAATATCGAACAAAATCAGAATTAATGGCTACCCTTTTCGCCGCTTAAGCAATTTTTTTTTTAGTTTCAGTTTCATCCAAATCAGAGTTAGATTCGTCAAACTCATAATTCGGCCCATAGTTTAAAAACGAACTAGAAACCAAAAAACAAAAAGAAAAAAAAACGAAACTGACTCAAAATGAAAATATATAGGTCCGTCCAAAAATAATCTGGTCCATCTCGTTTCCCTACAGATCCCTTAAAATCTGTTCCATTAAAAAAGTTGTTTATTTAGCACTTGGCAAAAGGAAATAATAGGTACATGTGCACTATATACAACATGCAATTGGTCAACACTTAGTCCCATAAAATTAGGCATAATCCATTGATTTCAATTTTTTGCTACACACATCAAATTTGACTTCCGAAGTAAGACCCTAACAACTAAATTTCAACAGAAAATTAAAAGAAAAAAAAAAATCACCAAGAATTTTTAAGAGGTTTCTCTAACAAAGCAGAGATGTACATCTCCTTCATCTCAGCACCTCTATCCAATTTTCTGCCAATTTCCCATTTTAATTTTGCAAACCCCACGCTCTCTATTACACCAACATACTCCTCCAGTTGCCCCTCAACAAAGAAAAAATGATCTAACCAGAACAAACCTCCTGGCCTCAACACTCTGTACACATCAAAAAGCACAAATTGCAACACCACTGCAGGGATCCAGTTGCTCAACACATGCATGGAGTGCACAATATCTAGGGTGTTGTCGAAAAACGGTAGCCGTTTACCGACGGTTATGTACAGCGGTATTACGCCTCGAGATGCGATAAAATTGCTGAATGGACCATTGAGATTCAATGTAGATGCAACCATAGTCACATTGCGTTCGCGCATGCGTACCGCAAATGTACCGGACCCGCCTCCGAGGTCTAGCCCGATTCTGATGGAACCGAGTGGTTTGGCCAAGGATAGCACCTCGTCAATCGTGAAATCTAGCAGATTGGTCGAAGGTGTTACCTGTGCACTAGAAATATATATATCAATCATTCTTCTTCTTTTTTGTTAAATAATTATTGCTGGATCAGTAACTGTATAACTGATATTACATACCCATCTCCTGACTTCACGGCCGGTTGCAGAAAGATCAAAGCAGTCCTTGCAATCATCAGAAAGATCGAGTTTTAATTCGGTCTACCAGGCACTTGAAAGACTTGCATGTGTAAGCCGCCAATGAATGTTTTCATCAGGCGGCGTGGCCCAACAGGCATATCCGGATATGGCAACGGTGCTATTGGGTCCTTCGGCGAAGCGGGTCTGCATCGGCGTATCGGTAATGGATCACAGCCTCGTAGGAGAAGTTTTGCGAAGAGGGGTTCGTCATCAGGGCATGAAGAGTTGACAGTGTAGGAGAGAAAAGTGGTCAAGAGAGAACTGGAGAGGAGGCAGGGGTGAGCTAATGGAGGGTTAAGGAGAGAGGAGTCCAGGCGGGGATTGTGGCCTAAGGGGAGTTGTGGGGCCCGGTGAAGGCATAATATTCGGAGGGAAGGGAAGGGGTGGTAGAGGGAAGAGGTGAGGAAGGGAAAGGGAGTAGGAGAGAGAGAGGAGGATGTAATGAGAGGAGAGAAGAGTAGAAGGTGAGAATGGTTAGAGGAGAGGAGGAGGAGGATGTAGAAGACGTGGTGCTGGAGAGGGAAATGGTGGGGTGGTTTGGTTGTCCATCGAGAGAGAGAGAGAGAGAGAGAGGAGAGAGGGATGTACTCGTAGTGACAGGAGATTGGAATATACTTGCATCCAGTGTGAGGTGTTGTAAGACAGTCAGGATTGTAGGGAAAGGCTGTGAACTAAGAGATGCATAGTAATTCGGATGCTTCTTTACTCTATTATAACATCACTTGATAGACACTTACCAAGTATTTTCAACAGCGAGAAGAGAGGAGATGAGATAGGCTATGCACATGATGCATGGTGAGTTAACATATGGTTTTGACCAACGAGAGAGGAGAGAGAGAGATGAGAGGGCTATGCACATCGCATGGTTGAGTAAAAATATGGTTGTTGGACCCATCACGGACTGACTCCTCAACTCTGCCTTGACCTCCTCTTGAAATCTTCCAAAACCCCGAGCAGAGCTACATAACTAGAGCTAAGGGTTATTGGGCTTAGGGTTTAGAATTTCGGTTTTTAAAATTCACATTTGTAATGAGAGAATTATAACTTGAGCTTAATAATTCACATTTTTTATTCTTTGTGGTACTCAAGTTATAATTCACATTTTTATTTCTGTTTTTAAAATTCAAATAATCTGAATTGCTGAATATGTTTTCTATTAAAGTGCTTAGAGACTAGATTTTATGGATTATAACTTGAATAGATAAAATTCACAGTTATTTCTTTTGAAGTTATTCTTTACTTAAATAGATACAAAATCATTTTTTCATAAAATTATGGATTCATTGAAAAACAATGATTTTAAATCTATTTAAAAAATAGTAAAAAATTTCAAAAACTAAAAATTGGTCTCCAAACATTTTTAATATGAAGATCATGTTAAGCGGTTCGAATTAACTGTTTAAATTTGAAGGTAGAGATAAAATATGAAGCATGATTGGTGAATGAAAACAATAAAATATTTTAATCGTACTCATAAAAAATAGTAGGTTGAAATTAATTGAGAATAAATTAATTTTATCATTTAATAATATATTTAAAGAAATATCAAATTGTCCATAGCTACCTTTGATCAAATTTGTCGAGTTAATTTTGTCTTGAATGGTCCGAGGCCTGAATAAAACTCGCTGGTAGGGGATGCAAACGGATCGGATACGGAGCATATAAATCATATATATTCGTTGTATTAATTTTACCTTTCAGTATGGATGTTGACCAGATCGGATATTAAACGGATACAAATTAGATTTTTTTTTAATATTTATTTAAAAAAAAGTACAAGTATTATTAGAAAGGGGATTTCACGCAAAATTTTTATTGAAGGAAATGGAAAAAAAATATTAAAAATAAAACCGTTGTTGGGAAAATTTAAAAATGGAAGGCGGTCACGAGCATGGCGTCCCGCATCTCAATACCGTGAAAAAAGAAATCGCTTTTAAGATCTATGCACGCTAGATCAGCACGAATCTTGAAGCGAACACATACAGATATTGAAGCAAAGTGCACAGATCTTAATGTGATGCACCCGAATCGAAATTGCTTTTAAATCCGTGCACACTAGATCAGCACTAATCTTCAAGCCAACCGGACATATATTGAAGCCATACGCACATCGTGTGGATCGGGCAGTAGAGGAACTCTTCATATTCAAAT
>JAJGRW010000183.1:433991-639651 GCA_025461045.1 Carex parvula
CTTTAATTTATATAACATACTTGGTAGCCACTACCAAGTATTTTCAAAAATAAAAGAGAGAGAGAGAGAGGTATGCACATCGCATGGTGAGTAAAATATGGTTTGACCAAAGAGAGAGAGAAAGAGAGGTATGCACATCGCATGGTGAGTAAAAATATGGTTTGACCATCAAGGACTGACTCATAACTCTGCCTTGACCTCCTTTGAATCCAAAACCGAGCAGCTACATAAAGAGCTAAGGGTTATTGGGTTTAGGGTTTTTAAAATTCACATTTGCATGAGAGAATTATAACTTGAGCTTATAATTCACATTTTTATTATTTTGGTGCTCAAGTTATAATTCACATTTTTATTTCTATTTTTAAAATTCAAATAATCAATCTGAATTGCTGAATATGTTTTCTATTAAAGTGCTTAGAGACTAGATTTTATATTTCTTTTGAAGTTATTTACTTTACTTAAATAGATACAAAATCATTTTTTTCAAAAATTATTATGGATTCATTGAAAAATAATGATTTTAAATCTATTTAAAAAATAGTAAAAAATTTCAAAAACTAAAAATTTGGTCTCCAAACATATTTTAATATGAAGATCATGTTAAGCGGTTCGAATTAACTGTTTAAATTTGAAGGTAGAGATAAAAACCGACATTTTTATTAATATCCAAAGTTTAATACAAATTATTAATTCTGCCCAGAACTCGACTCAATATCGAAATATACCCAAGCCGGCCAGAAAATGGCCGGATCAAAATATTGAAATCTAACTGTGAAAATTTGAAATTTTTGTTTAAATTATTTGTTATATTACTTCTTTGAGGAGGGATTAAGTTACACCAATTATTTTTTTATTTTCAAAGTCCAAATCGTCGATCCAAACCGTTCAACATGATCTCCACAATAAACTGTGCTTCCAAATCAAATTTTACATTTTTTTTAATTTTGTTTACTATTTATTAAGTATTTTACAAAAAATAGTCATATTCAGACCATTGAATTTTGTACCCATCTTAATAAATAGTAAAAAAATTTCAAAAAAATGTAAAATTTGATCTGCAAGCACATTTTATTTAGATAATCATGTTGAACGGTTTGGATCGATGATTTGGACTTTGAAAATGAAAAAAATGGTTGTTGTAACTTGATCCCTTCTCTACTTCTTTTGATGTATAATTAGTATATTTATACTAAAATACGCTAGAATACTTGAAATTATATTGAATTACACTATATTACAATAAATTATGTTCAATTATACTAAATTACGTAAAATTACAATAACTTCGCTAATTATGCTGAAATACGGTAAATTACGCTAAACTACACAAAATTACGCTATAGTAGATTGATTTTGCTCATCTTTCATGAATCATAAAAAATAGTAAAAAAATTCCAAAAATAGTAAAAATTGGTATTCTACAAGTTCATTATGTAACTAATTTACTGAGCTATTCGGACACTCGAGCGCCGTTTTATGACCGTTTGAAGTTTCATCGTCGTTTTTCCCCTTTTCAGTGAAGATATCGTTCCTATTCATTTGTAACTTAGCGTAATTTACCTTATTTTAGCGTAATTTAATGTAATTTAACGTAATTTAACATAATTTAGTGTTATTCAACATAGTTTCAATTAATCTATCGTATTTTAGTATAAATATGCTAATTATACATCAAAAGAAGTAATATAACAAATAATTTAAACAAAAATTTCAAATTTTCAGAGTTAGATTTCAATACTTTGAACTTCATAGTGTCTCTAAAAAAAAAAAAAATGGAGTAAGCCGGCCAGAAAATGGCCGGTTTACTCTGGTACCTAATCCGGCCATTTTCTGGCCGGCTTGGGTATATTTCGATATTGAGTCGAGTTCAGGGCAGAATTAATAATTTGTATTAAACTTTGGATATTAATAAAAATGTCGGAGATAAAAATATGAAGCATAATTGGTGAACGAAAACAATAAAATATTTTAATCGTACTCATAAAAAATAGTAGGTTGAAATTAATTGAGAATAAATTAATTTTATCATTTTAATAATATATTTAAAGAAATATCAAATTGTCCATAGCTACCTTTGATCAAATTTGTCGAGTTAATTTTTGTCTTGAATGGTCCGAGGCCTGAATAAAACTCGCTGGTAGGTAGGGATGCAAACGGATCGGATACGGAGCATATAAAATCATATATGTATTCGTTGTATTTAATTTTACCTTTCAGTATGGATGTTGATACAGATCGGATATTAAACGAATACAAATTAGATTTTTTTTTTAATATTTATATTTATTAAAAAAAAGTACAAGTATTATTAGAAAGGGGATTTCACGCAAAATTTTTATTGATAAGGAAATGGAAAAAAAATATTAAAAATAAGAAACGTTGTTCGGAAAATTTAAAAATGGAAGGCGGTCACGAGCCATGGCGTCCCGCATCTCAATACCGTGAAAAAAGAAACTGCTTTAAGATCTGTGCACGCTAGATCAGCACGAATCTTGAAGCGAACACATACAGATATTGAAGCAAAGTGCACAGATCTTAATGCGATGCACGCGAATCGAAATTGCTTTAAAATCCATGCACACTAGATCAGCACTAATCTTAAAGCCAACCGCACATATATTGAAGCCATACGCACATCGCGTGGATCGGGCGGTAGAGGAACTCTTCATATTCAAATTTGAGTCTGATGGACTTTTCATGCTTTTAATAAAGGGTAAAATGGGTATTCTATAAATTTAGAATGAGTTTTAATATAAGAAACAATAAAATGGGTAAATTTGTGAGTTTTTGAAGTTTAGAGGGGAAAATACGTAATTTTAAAGTTTAGAGGGGGGAAAACGTAATTTTGAAGTTTTTGAGGGTATACATGAAATTTCTCCTATTAGAAAATACCAAAGTTCATGATATTTATCTAATATTTATGAACTATTTAGATACGAATAATTAAAATTTAAAATCATATCTATATCTGCATACGTACGTATATTTAAATATCAGATATCCACATCTAATTTTTTAATTCGAATTCAGATATCAACCCATAATATCCGATCCGTTTAAACCCCTAATTGTGGGTATTTCAATAAAGATGTTCCTTGCATTAGAAATGTCAAATAGTCAACTGCGCACTTGCGCAGCAGTGAATTGACATTAATTAATAATTAACAAACAATCACTTTGCTTGAAAATTAATGCATCACCTTAATTGAGGCAACAAGTTGCAACGCGATTGTCATGATAAATCTGAAATTTCGAATTGGGAGCATATTTGCATTCAACAAAAGATGCGGCGAAGTATAAGCGTAATAATTTCAGAGGTCTTAGGGTTACTATACACATTAAGTAAATAAATAAAGTTGAAATAATAATTTTTTGCCCTTTTTATAAAATAAACTTTTATTTGAGTAATCATAAAAAATATCTTCAAAAATAATATATATTTTATTATGTTATCTGTTTGGAAAAATCCTGTATTTGATACACAAGGCGATTGTAATTTTTTATTTGAGTAAAAATGTAAAATTTAATAAGAAATAAAAAATTAAAGTTAAATAAAAACCAAGAAAATTTTGCAACGGAAACATGTCCTAAATATAGAACTATATTGTAGACAAGAAAATTTGATAAATCTTGGTACAAAGAACACCCCCATCTGGTGAAAGATTCAAGTTTAGTGGTCAAAGACAATATTTTTTTTCGAGTGAAAAAGGTGTGTTTGAAAACTGATAAAAAAAATTTGTATAATATTTAAATTTGGAGGCTTGATCTGTTTTATTTTAGAAAACAATTATATGAGAATTTTGTTTTTAATTGTGTTCTAATAGAAATTTCCTTTTAGAGAAAAATGATGCAAGAATTTTAACTTTATGTAAAGAAAAAATTGAAGTGCGCATAATTGCCAAGTAAATTTGCTTATAGAGTTCGGGAGCAGAAAAAAAAAAAAAGGAGCACGGATGCAAAAAAAATAAAGAAATAGCTCTATCATTTGATTACATTCTTCTGCTTTAAGATTCGCACACTGATAAATGCTCCTATAACTTATAGTTAAGTTGAACCGTTAAAGTGTAGCATGAAAGAGAGTCATGCATGAATACACATCAAAATAAGTTATACATGACACGAATAGGAGTTTTATATGATCAATCATGCATATGTTACTTGATCATGCATATATTTAAATATCTTGTGAATATTATATAAATCAAACTTGCTATCATTTTATTCGATGAAAAAAATGGTTCAAAAAGCTATAAGCAAGTAATTTATTTTACCTTGTAGTAGCAAAAATACGTACTTCTAATAATTATATTTGAGATTTTATATATTCGTAATTTGAGAATAAGAGATCAGAGAATATCAAATAATGAGTAATTATACTTGATTTTATATATTTACTTCTAATTTTAAATAATGCAAATTATAATAGACAATTTTCAAAAAGAAAAAAATATAGAATCAGTCATTTGGTCAAATTCAAATAAAAATTCTGACTTCATGGATAACAGGATATTATCAGTGCACCAATCATAAATGGTAATGTTTCAGCAGATATCATTTTATTGAACGTTTTAGAATTAAAACACATTTTATAAAATATTTGCAGAAAGCAAATTCAAATTTCAAAGAAGTAACTCCTTTAGCCGATTTATAGCACACTAGCTTACCTTGTTCCTGAATTACGTAGCCTATGCTTTCTTTCAACTTCTCTTTCCAAGCCCCGTCACAATAGCAGACATTATGTAATCGAGTGGACTCTAAATATCTTATGAATTATATGAATAAATTTGCTGTCATTTTCTTCATTAAAAAAATTGTTCAAAAATTGTTAGCAAGTAATATATTTTACCTTATAGTAGCAAAAAAAAACATCTCCTAGTAATTATTTGAGATTTTATATGTTCGTAATTTCGAAATAAAAGATAAGAAAATATCAAATAATGAGTAATTATACTTCATTTTATATATTTATTTCTAGTTTGTAGCAATACAGAATCTAATTGACAATTTACAAAAAAAAAAGATTGAATTAGTCATGTGATTAAATTCAAATAAAAATTTTGGAACTTCATAAATGTGATTTTCTCCACATTTTCTCCACGAGCAATTCATAGATATTTTAGATATTGATACCCCTTCAGAATAATTAGAGATTTAGCTAACTGCAACTCAGTAGAGCTCAAAAAATATGGTTGTGAATTTTGTTTGTGTAAATTAGTATTTGTTTCTTTCATGGTTTTTTTTTTTTGTAAGGTAAGTGAAAACTGATATTTTCATTGATTAAGAAAAAAAATTATTTACAAAAGTTTTAACTAATTATTTACAAGATATATACAATAAAAGTCTCCTCATTCACTCTAGTGTCATGTCTTTTTTAGTCATGCTGGCATATATGTTTATGTGTCAATTTGAATCTCTAATGCGGTGTGGTTGACAAGATCCATTACCGTCTTGCTCTGTCACATGAATAATCTCTTGTTACACTCTCTCCACAGCACCCCAATGCCCATAGGGTGTCCCACAAACCTCTGTCCTGTTGTGCCATGTTTTTCCTCAGAGTCCACCACATATCGAATACTATGGCATTGTTGTGGAAGCCCGGTGTGAAGCCATGCCTGAAAAGCAATATACTCCAGAATCCTATCGAATAGGCACATGAGTATAGAATATGATTTGTCGACTCCACCCCCGTATGAGGTCATATATGGCAGCCCGCCTCGACATTATATTCTCAAAACATATTGCATAAGTAACCTATCTTGGATTGCAATCCAGATGAAAATCTGTACTTTGTGTAGTACTCTGAGTTTCCAGACCACCCCATTAAAAGGGCATAGAACCCCTCTATTATGTAACATCTTGTAGACGGATAATGTTGTGAACTAGTCTTGAGCAGTCCACCTCCATTTCAACGTTGCAGCTCCTCCATTGCCATTTGTGTTTATGTCCAACTTCCATAACCATTTGGTAAGTAAGGCGTCGTTCTGGGTCTGCAGATCCAGTACACCCATGCCTCCATTCCACCTTAAGGTGCAGACCTTGGACCAACTAACGAGGTAGTTAATTCTTTTACATGTGTTATTACCTTTCCACAAAAAAACTCCTCATAGCCTTGTCTATATGCTTGACCACACCCTTTGGTAACTTAATTACCTGCATGTAATACAGCGGTAACGCTGTCATTACTGATCATACCAGTATTACTCTTTCTCCATACGATAGCAAGGATGACTGCCAACTTGTCATCTAGCCTGCACTGATCGAATAAGTGGTTAAAAATCCATCTTTTTAGATTTTTTGTCGAAAGAAGCAAGCCTAGGTATGTTATAGGTAGTTGCGATCTCGCACATACAATGATGCGTTCGATGATGCCTACTAGTGGTATCGGTATCGCAATAGGCATAAAGATACTATTCTGTCTGTTGATTTTGAGGCCCGTTAGTCTCTCATACAAGTGTAAAATACGCACAATCACCTTTGGTTTTTTGTTCTTTTTGTAAAATACAAATCAATGCAGCTCAAAAATCCACTGTGGTCCAACACAGTCAAGATCTGAACATGTATCTCATCCTAATTTTGACAGTATGAAATTTACTAATCACAAAATGTCGATCGTAAATCTCAAGAATTATGTAGATTTAAGGCCCACTTATGTTCTTCTTAAAGATATATCAGGTCAAAATATATGCGTCATCAAAAATTTCCTATTATAGATTACCAGCTCATGTTGTGGACTGGTTTTTGGTACCAGTGGGTTGGGCACCAGCCTTCTTACATTCCCCTAAATAATTTTTCTCTACAATTGCTGAAAAGGAAAAAAGTAGGAATGTAGAAGAATAAACCTTCAATGCCATAGTACATGTTCCGGCTGATGTTATTGGCTAACGCAATACCAGTATTGATTGTATTTCCTTTGTTTTCTGTCGTGTTCTGATCAAGGGTAAAGGTAATGTCAATGATCTGATTCCAAAACCAAATGGTACATGACCATTGTGTAATAGCAAAGGCTACATAGCTCGGTCAGATTATCAGAAAAGACATTCTAAGCTTTACAACTTACGGAAATATAACTTTCCAAATTTAAGAAAATACAACCTACAAAATGTGCTTACTTCCATACGAGCCAATGAATACAACAAGTTACAGCTTTCAAATGGAACTGGCACTTAAAAAGCATTAAAAAGATGAGTCCTTAAGAATATCCAAAAAAACATAAATAAAAGAAAGAAAAAAAAAAAAAAGAGCTTTACTCACGTCATTTCACACCACCTGTCTGTTGATTCCGTCCTCCTGAATCAAAAGCACCAAAAGTTCAAGAAAAGAAATTAAGTGCCACAACAACAAAGACATAACAATACACAAGAACATCATGACTAGAAAAGAGAACCTTAAAGAAAAAAAAAAAAAAGCCAAATTAAAACCTGAGCATCAAGTATGGCATCCACAAAAGCTCTATATCCTCGATCAGCTCCCAGTTGAATTCATGCAATTTCAAGAGTTCCTTCAATACCTGAGTTGCAAGCTTTCTCCAAACCCTAGTTCTCTTTCATCGCATTTAAGGCAGCTCGTGCTCAATCAGTTTTCAATTCCATCAATTAAACCCAGAAATACAAAATGGGAACCATATTAGGGGAATGTAGCTTGAATTGAGAAAATGTTAGAAGAAATCGAGCACTAAGACAATGTGTGTTGGTGATATAGCATAGTGAAAGCGATACATAAACATATCAAAAAGTGTATACAAAAGTAATTCAAATCAAATATAGTATTGTCCATAAAAGAAAGTAGCAAATCTGCAGAATATTTCAAGTTTTCAACACAATGTCTCTGGAACCAAATATAAATGTTAATGGCTTTCAGCGCAACATAGTCAACAGCTTATTTTCCTTTTTGAGGGAGGGGGGAGGGGGGGAATTCACATCCTCTGAGATATCTCAGATTTTTTTACTTGAGATATCCATTGTCCAGATAACCATTGTCAAATGATCCCTCCGGTAATGTAATTGGTCCATATAGCAATTACAAATCTCTCTCTCCCCTCCTATCTAGAATTCAGATCCAGTGCAATACCTGACCATGTAAAATGAGATATAAGTCGTCCGTTATAATCCGGCACGAATCTCAAGGAGGACCCCCCTACGTTCCAATTATGCTCCTGCGGTACCATAGGGGATACTCTTCTAGCTATACATCCATCCATCGATCCAACAACATTATATATTGGGCTCCAACAGTGACATGGAATTTGAGATTTTTTTTACCACATTTTTCATTATCAGGCCAATAATTTAGAATAAAAGAATAAAAAACATTTAGTGAAGGCAACAGATGCAGTTCAGCATCAAGCCATCAACCCAACAAGGCAACAACAATGCAAAAGTAATAGCTAGAGCCTAGAAATAAACAGTCGAGCAATAGCAGCATTTGAAGATCAAAGAAGGATTATTATTGTGCCTTAGTGGCAGCAATGATACAGAAAAATCATCACAGTGCAATCAGATAATTCGTGCATTTTGGCAAATTTAGCAAACAGGGAAATCAAAACCTATTCAAGCAAAACAGAAAGAAATTCAAGGGAAAGTTTGCAGCTACAAAAATCAGCAGGCAATAAAACATGTAGTATAAAATGCATTGTGAAGACCCTCAGTAAGTATCATAACTTGCTTTTCATCACACTGTTTTCTGGAGCCCATATAAAAATGTACACGTCTCACAAGCAACAAGCAGCAGGTCCGTATCCTTATCTCAACTTTTCAGTTGATGTCAAAAGTGGGGCCGAAAAGTATTTTTGGTGCCTATTTAGATGCACGGGCAGTATTTTTTGTGCTGAACGGTTCAGATTTTGTACAGATCAACTCACAATTTGAGATATCTTAGGGCATGCGAATTCACGGATCCATATCCTCGACGGTACCGTAAAAGATTCCCTTTTACAATTAGCTATTTACGGTTTGAGATTAACTCTCAGCCAGTTTGGGATTCGGGCTGACTGAGGGGGCAGTATTATTGGGCTTTGAGATTCGTGCCAAGTTAAAAAGAACGGTCCAGATCAAGTAATTGTAAAAGATTCCCTATTACGGTACCGTCGGTGATATGAATTCGCGAATTCACAGGCAGCAAGCTTCTACAGCATTTTATGGCAGCAGATGCGTGTTTTCTCTCCACACACATACGGAACGCTATCCTCTGCGGAGTTTTTAAACTCCGCACCTGCGGTTCTTTTAATCTGGTCCGTTAGTTTTGACTTGGCACGAATCTCAAAGCCCAATAATACTGCCCCCTCCGTTAGCCCGAGTCTCAAAGCGGCTGAGAGTTAATCTGGTCCGTTCGTTTTGCTCCGCAGAGGATACGGGTCCCACACATACAGTCCGGACCCCTTGAAGTAACTCGAAACAGATAGAGTTTGGTCGGTGTTTGGTCTTTCCGGTTTCGGAAGATCTAAACCGAACCAAATATAAAAACTAAAGTAATTCAAAAACTCAACCGAACCGATCCATTTAAACCGAACCATTTAATCCAAACTTTTTTGTTTAGGTTGAAAACCAAATAAACCGACCCAATGAACACCCCTAATTGCACGGTCAGGATCCAAACTCAAAATTTAAGGTACCTTAGGTGATATGAATTCCATGCACACACAAGCTGCAGAGGAGAAGGACAAGCAGAGGGGGAGGAGCAATTAACATGCCATAAACCTTTGAACCAAAAGAATTCACATCCCCTCAGGTTACCTAACTGAGGACAATTAAACGGACGGTCCAGGATCATTCTTTTAACTTGGCACAAATCTCAAAGCACAAATAATACTGGCCCCCTGCGCTATCTCGAATAGGCACCGGCTGAGAGTAAATCTGGGCCAAAACCCTAAAGCCAAAATTCATGTCCATTTTTATCAGGCTTCAACAGAGAACATTCAATTTCAGATCTCCATTCTTATACTTTTTAAACATCATTAGGTCTTCATCACAATAAATGCATTGCACTTTTAAACCAAAACAAACATTGAAAAGAGCATGCAATAAACATCAGATTAAATACTTCACTACGTAGTAGATGCTGTATCAACAAGAAAAATTGAAAATTTATCATGGGAAGATCAAATAGAAAAAGTCAAAAGCCGCTTGCAGAAATTGATCGAAGAAAACAGATAAAGCATCAGAGAGATTCCCAATTAGACCAAGTCTTCATCCCTTTTTGGAAATTCAAAAAAGAGTACAGAATCCCTGTCTACATTCTCTTCATCACTTGCATGACCTCGTCAAACAAAATCCCTTGAATTTTATGGACTAATTATTAAATTTACAAGATCACAAAAGAAAACAGCGAACTATTATGCGATGGTGTACAACAAAATAGAACACAAGAGATGGAGATTTCATTTTCATGAAACACAGAATAATAGTAAAGAATAGATCTAATACCTAAGACAGCGGCGAGGGGAGAGCACCTCTGGATAGAGTTTCTATGCACCAGCGCATGCGACTGACAAAGACTGGAAGTACATACTTTTTTGGAAGCAGTAATCTAAAATAGTACATACTCCGACATCGTTGTTGTATTTACAGAAAGGAAGTTACAACTTCCTGGTAAAGGACCAGATTGCCAAAACCATTGGTTCGTGTGAAAGTTGAAATTGAACACTAAAAACAATCTCTCTAAAAAAATATTTGATTTCAATTCCTGTGTTTGTTGTGATATGTTTGTCATTTTTATTTCCAATAGAATGTATTGTTATCTATCAATTTGAGCAACCGTTCTATCACCTTTGACAAACTACCCCTGAAACTTGATGAGTATCAAGAGGACTCATACCACCTTAAAAGAAAAACCAGAAATTATATTTAAAAGCGAAAAAGAGAGAAAGATGCTACCTGCGAAGATCGGAAAAGAAGACCACACAACACCGTGGATTCGCAAACGGCTGATGGAGAGAACACAGCGGCGGAGAGAAGAAAGTGCGCCGGAGAAAGGCGGGAAAAAAAATTCACTGCGGTGAAGCCCAGCGGAAAGAGGAAAAAAAAGAAAGGAGAGAGAGAGAGTGAAAAAGGAAAGTTCGAGAGAGAAGAATAAAAAAATATGCTGCTGTGAGTCCCACTTGTCAGCTTTGCAGTAGTTTTTATTGTAGAATATACTGTATGAGAAACCCGTAGGGATTGTATCCGTGATTTTTATTTTTACCAAAAAAAATATATTTTAATATAAATAATCAGGTTTTTAAAAGATTTTTATTTCTATTCAAACCGCTAGAAATATTTGCGATTCGAATTAAAAATTCGAACCGCTAGAAATATCAGCAGCCTCAATTCTTAATTCGAACTGCTAGGATTTCTAGCGGCCTGAATTCTTAATTCGAACCGCTAGAATTCCTAGCGGTTTGAATCTCTTTTTTTTTTTTTAAACTTATATACTCAAGTCTAGTCACATCATGTGCAAAGGATTGCTTATAAAATTCTGAATTAACAGTTCCATGTGGCGACCCCTACACTTCCCCTGAAATTGCATGAGAATCTTCTTTTCTTTAATTGCATGAGAATGAAGAGTTCTATTCACAATATTAATGGTCAATAAATTGATTAAAAGAGTTCTATTCACCATCTGTCTTTTATATTTGTCCAAGAATATTGCAATTGAATGATATCTTTGCATATCTTAATCTAATGTAATTTAGCATGTCAAAACATTTTGATATTCTATATGTGATAGAAACTGCACAAAAAGAGAAAAATATCTAAAGTCCACAAAAAGAGAAAAAAAAATATTGAAGTTCACAACTCACAAAAAAAAAAGCAAAAGGAGAAAAATATTTTTTTTTCCAATAACACTGCAAATGAACCTCAATGTCTAGAGTCTTTAAAAAAAAGGAGAGACGAATCAAACATGTTTTTCCATTAATAAGAATGAAGATTCTCATGCTGTGAAAATTTTCATTTGTTTTATGCTTGTTTTTCAATCGTTTTTTTTATGTTTGTTATTTCCAGTTTTTTTTTCTTTTTGTAATTTGCAGTGTTGTTGAAATATATTTTTGAAAACTAAAATTAGTAAACAAATTTATTCTGAGTGAGTGTGGTGTCTAACAACTTGCATACTCATAATCAAGACACAAACTAGAGTAAAATAAATAAGAAATAATTTAATTTTCTGTTATTTTACGGGTTTCGAATCCAGATAAAATTTAAACCTCAGTAAAGAAAAGTTGATTTCGTGACACAGTAGCTAAACAGTAAAAAAATAAATTTTTATTTTTTAAAATTATTGACCGTTGGATTTGTGATCCGCGGCGGAAGTTTCTTCTCTCTTTATCTTTAGTTTATTTTTTTAGCTTAATTAAAGCGTACATAAAGAATTCTCATGCAATTTCATGAGAAAAGAAAATTTCAGGGGAAGTGTAGGGGTCGCCACGTGGAACTGTCAATTCAGAATTTTATAAGCAATCCTTTGCACATGATGTGACTAGACTTGAGTATATAAGTTTTAAAGAAAAAAAAAAGAGATTCAAACCGCTAGGAATCCTAGCGGTTCGAATTAAGAATTCAGGCCGCTAGAAATTCTAGCGGTTCGAATTAAGAATTCAGGCCGCTGATATTCCTAGCGGTTCGAATTAAAAATTCGAACCGCAAATATTCCTAGCGGTTTGGGTAGAAATAAAAATCTTTTAAAAACCTGGTTATTTATATTAAAATATATTTTTTTTAGGTAAAAATAAAAATCACGGGTATTGTATTGAGGCCAGCTCCATGAAGAAAAGAAAAATCGGCAATGCTGCGCTGAATAAAAAATTGAGACACAAATTTATTTGATTCCTGTCTTCAATTTTTCCTTTATTTTTTAAATAAAGGAAAAATGTTTGTATATCTCCATCTCATTATTAAACATGTTGGGTGTTCTAATCCACCAACGGTTACGATTGAAAGATGAATTTTCGGATTGAATATCAGCCCTCCAATCAAATAATCTGTCTTCTTTTGATTAATACATTTCATTTACGTGTAGAAGTCTAAATTTAGTTAGAAATATACTCGCTACACGTATTACCACACAAAATCGTACCGATGCCTCTTTTTTCTCTGACCTTCCAATCCCTCCCGCCTCTTTGCCTCCCGACCCAAACCCTCTTCGCCCCTGCGCCTCTAGGCCTCCCCGCCTCTCCTCCTCTCTGCTCACCTCAGTCATCTCTATTCCGTTAGTCGACTCTTCTCTCTCCTTAAGAACTCTCTCTCTTTTTTCGGTGAAAAAACAAGCAGCACCCGACTCTCATTTTCTTTTCTCCTTCCCGTTGCATCAAAACCCTAAACCCGCTCATTTTTCGCCTGATCGGAAGCAAATCAGATGAGAGAGACGATCTCAGTCAGTGTCTCCTTTTCCCCCACAAGATCGCGCCAGAATGAGAATTGGAGGAGGCAAAATACGCTTTTGTCTCCGCCTCCCAGTCTTCTAGGGTTAGGGTTTTGGTTGTCTGCGCCTCTCAGGTCTCTCTCTCTCAAAAGCTTTCTAAAACCTTATTTGTGAGATCTTGCAATTTGCTTTTGCTTTTGATTTTTTTTTTCTGTCTGTGGTAAATCGTGTGTAGAAATGGCACTAAGCAATCAAAGACGGTAATCAATCATTTTTCAATTTTATCTACATATATGATGCAACAAAGGTAAATATTCTACGCAACTCAAAGGGGCTTACATAATGCATGGTTAAAAACAGAACTACTTAACTTTAGTGGTAAGGGCCATACTAATTAACTAATTACATGACCTGATCAGTAATACCTTGGCACATTTGTTCTTGTAGAAGTCCAAAGAGTGGATGGAAGCAAGGATAAGGGAGCTCAAAGAGGATGTTAGAGAAATACTTGGATCCACCACTGACACTATGGAGATGGTGCACTTGATTGATACAATCGAACACCTCCTGTGAACGGGGGTTAGTGTTTCAATGCCGACATTCTTGCGACTTTTGATGCAGCTATCATCGATAGTGTTCACGTCCTGTCTGTCTCCTTGGGCAGGAACCGGGGGATTATTTCAAAGACAAGATAGCTATCGGATCGTTTCATACAGTCAATAACAACATAAAAGTTGTCTGCTCGACCGGTAACTCGGGCCCTACAGCTGGATCGATTTCAAAGTTAGCACCATGCATTATTTACTTTCATTCCACAGAGCCTCTTTTCAAATAAGTTATAGACTTGTATACCTTTAATCTTGGTGCCTTTTTTCAAATTTAGGATCATAGCCTCTCATCCAAGTCTGGCAGAAGGAAAATACTCAATGATCAGCTCAACGGAGGCTCAAGCAGTCAATTCAACAACAAATGATGCGTAAGACATTATATTTTTAAAAATAATGAATTTATTTAATTTTGGATTTTGGTAACTCCGATTCTAGGTTTTAGTGAAACATGGAGACAATAGCAAAGTCGAAAAAGGAAGTGTAATTTTTTTTAACTGATTCAATGGCTAATATTCTTACAAATTTATAAAATAGTCCTTCAAAGATAAAATAAATTCGTGTTTGCATAATACCCACATTTCCATTTTTATATTAAGCACGTAGCCAAAACAGTAAAGAAATGAATTTTGTTAATTCATGCACAAAAGATGTGTATATGTTAATCAAGTTCAATAAAAAAACAAGTTTTCTATACAAAATTTCATTTATTTACTGTTTTGGCTTTTCTTTCTTTACTTGCATGAGAACCAGTGTGAAATCAGCACAACCTACAATATATAATTGTTGCTGGAGGGTTTGCCCTTTTGAATAAATAAGCTTCTTGCATTTTATCAAATAACAAATAAAATAAGGGACTTAGTTGTAAAGTAACAAACATAGGGTCATTATTGCAAAAAAAAAATTCACAATGTTTGACAATATTAAATTAAATTTTCATAAAAATTAAGTGTTGGATACTTAATCTTTGCATTTCCTCTTTGCATATGCATATAAGCCACTGTGTTGAAACCCTAAAACATGTTTATACCAATGTTAAGGTACCCCAAACCAGTTCCTAAGTGCACCCCAATCACTGTACCAGGCAACCAAATGAAGAAAAGCAAAGTGAGATGCAACAGGTACCAAACAGCCCAAAGTGAACACCTGTTACAAACCAAAAAAGATAACAGGGTTAGAAAGGAATTTTGTCAAGTTGCTCCATGAGCCAGTAAATGACATCACCATGAATAAGTAGAAACAAATTTCACACTTATTGGATTTTTCTACAACTTCTGAGAGCCTTCTAAAGTTCATATTCTGAAATTTACAAAGACTGGTACCGGAGCCAAAGCTGGTATAGAACTGTTCATCACTAAACTGAAATCCTGACATAGCTAGAAGCTTTAGAAAATTCTGAAATTCATTGAGCTTGAAGTTTACAATCTCATGGAAATTTAGATACCAAGAATACCAAATCTGGTCATGTGAGCTGTCCTGTACATTTTTTACAAAACTGACTGTTCAATAAACCCCCAATTTCAGCATGTATGTAGAACCAGTGGAATTAATTAGTAAATATGTTATAAAAATTATAAAAGTGTATGTAAGACATAGAAAAAGGTATCTACATGACTTATATATACTCTCCTTGGATAAAAATATGAATTGAATATGAAATGACACAAATCAAAGTTTGTAGCACCACAGCACCTGGGCTATGCATTTCCAGTAAGAACTACTTGATCCAATCAGCAAATCCGGAGTCAAAAACCCTTTGAACAGATGCTTAGATTTCAGGCTTTTTTTAAAATAATCACATTCATGCAGTAAATAGGCCAAGTTTTTTTGCATCATGCATTTAGTGCTGCGTTCCAGGAATTAATAAATTAAGTATATCAATTGAAAATAGCATAACACATTTTGTTCCAAAAATAATAACAATATTGGATAATTCATTTACCATTTTACATCTTTCTAATTAATTTTCAATTTTGTTCTTTTTTTGTGCAAACAGACACTTGGGAGGATTTTTACTGTTTTTTTGGCTAGCAGTAGCCCGATGGAGCGAGGCGATAAAAGAAGTCAAGGCTGTGATAATGCCTGGTCTCTTGTGGTACTAAGCTATACACGACATTATTTTTAAAATATCAATTAATTTGTCAAAAAAATATTAATTAATTGAACCAATACCAGAAGTAATATTATTTCAAGATGGGTTTGGCTGAATCCTCTTTTTGTTTGGTTTTTTTAACTTTGTGGTGAAGTCTTTCAATATGTCCATGAGTAAAAATCACACGGTAATTTTTTTTATGTTTGTTATCTATTTAATTTATTACGTATATCTAAATTTTGCTTAAAACTATGGCCTTCTCTAATTAGTGACATTAGATTTCTAATAAAACATATATATTAAATTTTTAATAGTTTTATAGTAAAAATTAATTAATGTGTAAAAGTTCTGTTATTACAAGTTGCTCGTCCTCATTTCGTGTATCTTAGGCTCTTGTACAAGTTGAGTAAGTTGAGTATTTCTGGTATAGGAATTTAAATCATCACTACCCATTGAATAGCATAAAGATGACAAAAACATACAAATTTAGGTTTCTATATTTAAAAAAATATAGTAGAATTTATATATATCAGTTCCACCTGGTACCAGTTGCTAGATTTTGTTTTGTTATATTTTAGTTTTAAAAAAGAAAAAAATATATAAATTACTATTCACATGATGGAATTGCGATTGCCAAGCTCCATTTTTATGGAGAACCTGGGGCCTATAATTGCCATAATTGTACTTACCCCTCCACAAAAAAATAAATTATTTTTTGACAGCATGCTTTGTTTATAGCAATATTTTAAAATTTCTTTTATTTAAATTTTCCTGCAGGATTGTGAAGATATTGCAATGTCCTTTCTTGTTGCAAATGTCACCGGTTCTCCTTCCATTTGGGTTCAAGGTGATTCTCATTTTCTTATTTTCTCCTTTCTACTTCTTTTTTCTTGTTTTGATTTTTTACTCTCTTTTTTATAATAGTATGTTGCATATATTGTAAGCTGAAATGCTTTGTCTTTGTACATTTTGCATCTAGGTTGTCTAGCAACATACAAGTTATTTTTGTTGTTTATTTTTGTTTTTGTTGTCTAGCAACATATAACTTCAAATTTAGTATATATTTTTCATTTGTGTTGTAAATAATTCTGAAAAAATAATTGTGTATGCATTGACATGCAAAGAACATTATTGAATTAAAGTAGTAATTTGTTGTTGTTTCTTTTAAATGTTAAATATTATAATACGTCTCCGTTGCAACGCACGGGCACGATACTAGTCTTTTAAAACGGAGGGATAGAAAATGAAAAACATAGAAAAATCGATTGTCCAAACTCTAGATTCTTTGTTGCGGGCCTGTGACTGTGTCGCGCCATAATAAAGTTAAGGCCCAACGGGTAACGATTTTAACAGAGCAGATTGGGCTTTATGCAGCGTTGTTTTAGTTCAATTGTCTATATGCTGCATGAAGTCAAAACTGCTCCTGTTTAAAATCTTTAGCCGGCCCAACCCTACAATCACAACTTTAAATAAAGAACACGTTTCAAACGGATGCATTTGATCTCAAGATTTGTAGCCCCAGTGTTTCGGATTCTGCTTCTCTCATTGATAATGAAAATTAATGAATGGTCCCAACCAACCCAACCAATAAATATATAGATTGCGATTTGCGAATGTACTATATGTGGTTCACAAATCTAACCAAATTGTTGTTTTGTACATTCATGCAATCATGCTATACAAATTTTATGAGTAATTGGTCTTATTTTGGAACAACTCATTTTGATCTGGAACTATCTATTAAACAGTTGCAAGGAATTTTTTTCAAAGGTTTTTAATTTCAATTATCAAATGCTAACCTTTTTATTTTACTTTTGTTTTCTAAACAAAATAAGTTTTCCTACCAACACATATGCATGCACATTGCACATGAGAGAGTTCAAATGCCTCTATTAGAAGAAGAAACAATATGTGTAATTTGTAAGTACCAATCACGAGTACCAATTTGTATTTGTACCACTGATTAGCACTAATTTTAGGGATCATCATTTTTTTTTCTAGTTTTCAGGTGGTCCCTTAAATCTCATCAATAAACAATCATGCACTCAAGCAGCCAGTACAAGGCACCATAACAGTTTGTCAATTTTTCAATTGATTGGTGATAAATAAAAAAAAAAGAAATACTCATACCTGCATAAATTTAAAGCAAGAGTTGAGATGAATTGTTTACATATATGTTCAGTTTTGCTACATTAAATTGAATCGAAACAAGTAAATGTGCATCATGTGACAATCTTTTAGTACGGTACGAGAAAAATCAGAATATATTCAATTTTACCACAACTCGTATTTATTTCAAATTTTCAATTCCGTCAGCATCAAATAAGCACAGTAAAGAAAATAATTTATTTCTAGAGATACTTAAAATTTAATTTGTTCTAATTGGAAATGAGAATAGACATTAAACATTGGGAGTACAGGTATTTACAAATAGTTCATTCAGCAGGACACGAAACAGAAAAGGTTCAGCTTCTCGACACAATTGAAACAAGTGTAAATAGACAGCATAAATCTAGGTTTTCTCTTTTTTTTGTTATATTTTTTCGCCCATTTTAGGGGTCAGGTTTACCCACTATACCCTCATCACTAGCATCATCATCATCATCTTCTTCTTCTTCTTCACTTAGTTCTTCATCGCTTGATTTTACTTCTTCAGGCACACCAGCATCTTCAGGCTTTGCAAACTTTTCACAGTATTCTGGGACATATTGTAAAATGCAAATTAGAATAAACTTGTAGGTCTCAAAAAGATTAGATATTTATAAAAAAGAAAAATTGAGTTCTCTACATTTCAATAGAAAATATTCCTATTCAAGCAAATATGAGTAGGGTTCAAATGCCTCGTGTCTTTCATGCCTCAGTTGTGCCTCACATCTTTATCTCCATTTTCAAAGTCCAAACAGTCAATCCGAACCACTCTACATGATCTCCATATTAAAATGTGTTTGGAAACCGAATTTATATTTTTTTGGAATTTTTTACTATTTTTTTAGATAGGTACAAAATCACTGTCTTTGGATGGTCCAGAATCTTTTGAAAAACAGTGATTTTGTACCTATCTAAAAAAATAATAAAAATTTTCCAAAAAATATAAAATTTGATCTCCAATCACATTATAATATGGAGATCATGTTCAGTGGTTCAGATCGCCTGTTTGGACTTTGAAAACGGAGATAAGAATGCGAGGCATATTTGTTTCGCTAAAACAATGGGGCATTTTAACCCTACTCATTTATAAGAGGCCACAGAATATTTTACAATTTCTCTAGCATCACAGTTTAGAAATACTCAACCCCAAAAGCACATATACTTTATTTGTGTCCCTACAAAACTTCATAAATACTATAGATATATGTATGAAACAAGAAAAATATCCACTGTTTAATAAAAATGAAGAAACATTATTAATGCCCCTTCTCGCCCAATAACCCATCGATCCAACACATTTGTGCTTGAGATAGCACAAAATGAGGCAGTACCGTGTGCATATTTAGAGTAAAATGAAGAAATGTAAATAATGACATTCTTCATGTTTTGTAGGGGGCCACAAGATATTTTCCGTGATTTGTGCGACTTGCATAATATTTCTCTTTTTACAGCAGTGTATAAGATATTGCGAGGGTTCACACTTCACCGTGACATACATAATAATGTTTGTTAGTTACTTGTAATATGAACCAGCCTCAAATCCAAAAGGACCTAAAACCGCAAAGTACATTGTATCGCACTCATCTAAAATGATGCTTTTTCATTAATTACGGTTACGTCTATGAATATCCAAAATAACATTCAAGTGGGAAAGAAAACAAAATTTTAAGATTACCTGCACTAAATAAAGAACTTAAGACTAGATGAAATACCTTTTACTTTTTTATCGTAAGCAGGGCGATCACGCATCATTAATGCTGCTGCTTCACCATTCAATGGGTCTGACGGGTTCGGATACAGCAGCAATTGAGGCAGAAAGGACTCAAATACATTAATAAGATCTGTTAAAAATAATGTGAAACAAAAAAAAAAAAATTAGCATAGATGAAAGAAAGTCACATTGAAGCAAATAGAAAGGTATGAAAACTAAAATAAAATTGGATTATTACCAAACATGGGGCTCCAAGTCTGGTTGATCACATCCAAGCAGACTGATCCCGACCTAAATTTTAAACATGAAAAATTTGAGTATTTTAATACATAAAGAACTAGAGAGTCGTTACTACATAATGAATAAAATGTGTTCGTGTAATCTAAATTATAAGATGTTGTTTCCATTAGATGTTCCAAGTTGAAAACACTTGATATTATACCCCCCTTCTGATTAGGCATTATTTCCATAAAAAACTTCCCCAAAGTATCATCTCGCCAATATTTCAATAGTATATCCTAGTGGGAAAGTTATTACAGTTCGGAGTTACCGACAGTAGAAAAATTGGAAAGAGTAAATTCATTACTGAGTTTCGCTATCTATTCAGTTAAATTTTCAACAGAATAAGATGAAAGTCACTCTCTCGTTACTATAGCAATTTGTATATTTCAAAATAGAAACTAAATTTATAAATGACAATTAGAGACTAAATAACACTCACATTTCATCAACATTTGGGTGGTAGATCTTATTCATGAAACCTATCGAAGGAGACTTGTAAGGATAGGCATCGGGCAGCTCTACTCTAATTTTCCATACACCTCCTTGATAAAGACCTAAAATTATTTTATATAAACACAGACAAATTTCTCTTAGCTCTAGACTTAAAATAGCAAAGGCCACAATTTCTTGGTAAATACAGATCAAAGTAGTTATGCTTTCAGCTCAAGTGAAATTAGAGACTGAGAACATTTCCAGAAAGAAAAAAGATTTATCAGATCAAACCAAATATCTCAAGTTCAGACAATTGAACTAATTCTTGCAAAACTTGAAAACCCAACTATCTAATACCAGTTCAAACAGGAAGAAAACACAGTAATTGAATTGAAACGAAAAGAAAAGGGGATCAGAAATATACTCTCTTTAGGCCCATGAAACTCCACGTAGAACTCTTGCATCCCGTCGTTCACCATCTCCACCTTATAATCGCTCATCATCCTAAAAAAACCCAAAACAAAACAAAAATTACAACAAAACCCACAAGAAATCAAACAAAGGTGGAAGGATCGGAGGTCAAAGAACCGAGAGACAAATTTACAGTTTCATGAGGTCCATTTCACGGCGCTTGCTAGGAGAAGACATCGCGATGGAATCTTGAAAATCAGATTTGGTTCTCGGAAATTTCTCTTCCTTCTTTAAAATTTTCTTCTGGGTTGTTCCCTGTGAGAGACGGAGGAGATGAGAAAGGCACAGTGGAAAGGGACAAAAGATAAAGAAGGGAGAAACGCTTGATTAGATTAGAGGTGCTGTTCTATTATTCTAATCTCCATTTTTCCATTTTATTTTGTTGTTATTCTTTTCTTGTTATTTTTTTTAATAATTAGTGTACTCATTCAGTCATTGAGGTGCGCCTCTTTTAATAAATGTTTCACATACTTTGTAAGTCATCTCTTTTTTTCTTTTTCTTTTTTTAACCATACTATTTTGTTTGCATTGATTATAAACCATCTGACACCCCTCCTATCTTTTGCTAATCTAATTATAGTGTAATTAATTATCCCAAATGTTAAAGATTATTGTGAAAAAAAAAAACAAGTTTCTTCTATAATAAGTACTGTGTATGTTGGCTTAAGAATGTCAACATTGAGCAAAGAAAATTGGTGGTCACATTTTGTTTCCAGGAAATACAAGTTGCATAATTCATCATTGGATGGTTTCATAATAAACTAAAGCCTATGGTGGTGAGTGGAAAATGATCACATGTTGGAAATGCAGAAAGTTGAGAATTTTCTGTATAAACCATAATTAAAAAGAAAATTTTTTACGAAACCAACATTATTATTTTTTTTTCAAAAACCATAAGAATCGAAACGTCATTTCGATCAGTTATTTTTTTTATTCAGGACCAAAATGACATTTCGGTCCGGTCTTTTTTTTTTTCTGTGGCGGCTCATATGAAAACTTGTAAAACCAGTACCACAGAAAATCCAAAAAGGGGACCGGACCGAAATGCCATTTCGGTCCGGAATAAAAAAAAAATAACGGACCGAAATGGCATTTCGGTTCTTTTAGTTTTTAGTTTTTGTAAAGAAAAAGTAATCTTAGTTTCGTAAATAAAAAATTTATTATGGTTTATAAAAAAAAATGAAAGTTGATATGATTAAAAATAATTATATTTCTTTTTGTTGGGGCCTCTGTAGTGCCGGCTGAGCATTCCACATGTCAATTTATGGAAAGTTTAATTGCATAAATCATAAATTAATCCTTTACCTAATAAAGTAATGATGGGAATGAATTAGCATTACTGAGCAAATCTGTAGATTAGAAGGACAATTAACATACATCATTAACAGCAACTTATAAGGGGATACAAAGGTTTAGGAGCTAGAACAAAACAGTGTTGTCCCTCACTTGTCAACTACCTTCAACGTCAAAGCCCAACAACTGTGAATGAAGGCCCAAGTAGCCCAAACTTGCTACTGGGTATGTTTGGTTGGTTTGATAATAAGCTATTTTTGAAGTTAGGCTATTTGGAATAGTCTATTTGGTGTTTGGTTGAATTAGAACAGCTAGAATAGGAAATTCAAATATTTTGTCTTATTAGAATAGGCTATTCCTAAGTGTTTTGAGATTTGACTATTCTAATAAAACAAATAACTATTTTTTATTTGACTATTCTAGCTATTCTTGTTTTATAACCAAACATACCCTAAAACTTATTTTGATGTGTTTAAAGTTGGTGCTTCATGGATGTCCTTCAAGCACCTGCACTGGACTGTTCAAATCTTTTCTGCACGAATCTCAAAGCACAACAATACTGTCGATTAGGGGTGTTCATCGGTTCGGTTCGGTTTCAACTGAACCGAACTAGGCAAACCAAAGTTATAATTCGGTTTCTAAAATAGAACCAAACCAAACCGATTTAGCATTGCAACCGAACCGAACCGAACCAAAGTTTTATTTCGGTTTGTTCGGTTTGTTGGTTTCAAACCAAAATATATTATTTTTTTATTTAAAGTAATTGATTTATAATGAACCGAAGTATATTAAGAAATAAACCGAAGTATTTAAAGCAATTGATTAAGAAATAAACCGGAGCGCTCCGGACCAAATTCATAATATATAAAAGTTCGGTCGGTTCAGTTATTTCGGTTTTAAAAATTACCAAACCGAACCGAACCGAAATTATAATTCGGTTTTAAAAAGCAAACCAAACCGAACCATCAAAACCAAAAAAACGAACCGTTTTGTCCAAACTAATTCGGTTCGGTTCAAACTGACTAAACCGGACCCACTGAACACCCCTACTGCCGAATCATGCCCAATGGGCACCGAAAAAAATTTGACCCGGCTTTAGATAAATTGAAAATTTGAGATATTTCAGAGGATACAGACTCGATATATATCACCTGAGTTAACTCAAATTTTGAGTTTAGATATAGACCGTCTGATCAGCTTCAGCACAAATTAAAGAGGGTTTATGCATTCCACCTCCAACTGGATTGGACTAGATTTTAATCAGACGGTTCGGATCTACAACTCAAAAATTGAGTTACTTCAAAGGATCTGGACTCGTAGACTATTGGCTTCTGCAAAATTAACATCACCCCGGGTACCGTAACAGGGAATCTTTTACAATTACTTGATCTGGACCGTTCTTTTTAACTTGGCACGAATCTCAAAGCCCAATAATACTGCCCCCTCTGTCAGCCCGAATCCCAAACCAGCTGAGTTAAACCATAAAGTGAAGGGAATCTTTTACGGTACCGGGGAGGATATGGATCCGGCTTCTGCAGCTCTGATCATCATTTCGATTATTTTTTATCACTTAAAATTGCTATAACAGTATAAAAAAACAGAAATTAAGCATACATTGTGAAGCAGAAAATTATGATTCTTGATGTAGCCAACTGTTTGATAAACATTATCTCAGAAGAAAGCTCCTCATTAACAGAGTATGTTTGCTTTATTAAAGGCTTCATGTTTGTTAAAAAACTTGGCTTCATGTTTGATAAGCATATATGGCAACAGCTGATAGCTGGAAGCCTGGAACTTTTATTTGTTTCGGCTTATTGGTTTATTTCGTGAAAGGAAACTCCAGAATTTTAATGTTCACTCCTGCCGAATTCACATCACCTCAGGTTACCTGACTCAAGCAAATTACGATCGGACGGCCCATTTAATATGACACGAATCTCAAAACAGCCCCCTACAGTCTCAATAGGCACCGGATTGAATTTGTCCAGATAGAATTAATCTGGGCCGGCCGTTGTAATTTGCTTGAGTCAGGTACTGGGAGGATATCTGTCCCACTCCTGCCAGTCTGCCACTCATTTATTGGTACTGGTTGATGAGGATTCACTGTTATTTTTGGTACTTTGTTTTAATATTTCAGCTATTTTTGAAATGTTTTATTAGTTGGAGCTGATGCTGTGCTCTGATGTACGAATTTCGTTTATATCTAACTGCCATAAATCCTTCCCTTCGTTGATGTATTAATCATCATGAGTGATGCAATGATAATATACATATTATCCTTTCACTTTATCAAAATGTAATTTGAGATCAAATTTTATATTTTTTTTTATTTTTTTTTTAAATAGGTAGAAAATCAATGGGCTTTCGGACGTTTCAGAATTTTTAGATAAAGTGATTTTTTAGCTATCTAAAAAAATTGTAAAAAAATTAATAAAATATAAAATTTGGTCTCTGAATATATTTTCATATGAAAATCATATTTAACATTTCGGATTGATTATTAAAACTTTAAAAATAAATATATAGATCTATAGCACTGAGCGATCCGTAATGTACATATCACCATATATTGACTATATTACCATAGCCTCACTCAATCGTTATTTCACCAGTCACCACCATCTCTTTTTGAAAAAAGAGACATCTTTGACAGCCACTAGCCCACTACCAAGCTTTGAGAGAGAGAGAGATTAGGGAGATTGTTGTTGGGGAACAAGGATTGTCTCTAAGAAGGGGGGAAAAAAAAAAAGAGGGATCCTGAGAAACAAAAGAAAAAAGGGCATTGTCATCTTATCATTTCTAACCAATTTTAAATCTTAACTTTTCATTAGGATAAAAAATGTTATGGGTAAATATCCCAAATCTTAATATGTGATGGATATATATTTTCAAATATTAAGTTTGGACAGGTAAATATCCAAATTGAAAAGATTTGATGAATATCCGAATTTCCCATTTTAAAAAATAAAATTTTAATTGAATAATGCGGTGTCTAGTTCTAACTCTGCACTCTAGCTAGGTTTTTATCTACTGTTTGACATGAAAAAATAGTAACCAAATCTCACCTGAAAAAAAATGATGGTCAGAGTTACTAAAGCCATTTCAGTAGAAATAATATTTACTGCACAAGTTGAGTTGCTATGATAACTGTTAAAAAAAATTCATCTACAGATCCAAAGTATGAAAATGCATAACCAAATATCAATGAAAGTAAAAGAAACAAAAAGTTCAAATAAAGCTGCAATTATTAATTCATACCTCTTTACCATTACAACTGAGAAGCTCATACCAAGATCTAACCAGTATAATAACAGTTTACCATTCAATTGATTTCATGAATATTGTCCCCACTAATTAAGTAAAAAATCTGGTACGAACTGGTACACTGAAAGATGGCATTGTCAGGTTGCACAGTTATCAGTTTAGCGTCACCCATACATGATGCAAAGCATAGCGCCAGTAGAGAGAACTGGTATTGCCATGTCGTGCTTCTATTATTTGTTATTAGTTATTTGAGAATTTGTTATCATTTTACCTAAATACATGGCAATAAGAAAGAAGAAAATCACATTCTTGATCACCTATTTCAGAAAATTAATTTAAGGGTAATAATGTAAGCCGACTACATAAAAGTTAGATTTCAATTATATAATCAATAGAAGCACTTCAACAATAAACTCTAAAAAAAAATATATATATTAACCTAAAAATGAACATCATTTTATTATATAAGAAAGAGTTTGTCAGAGAGAGAAGTATAACCCCAACAAATTTAAACCTTGGAAGTCAGATGTGTACCCCTTGTTGTTATCATCCTATAACAAGTTTCTAAAATTTAGAAAAAACCAAACAATCCCCCAGCAAAAAACCGAGAATTATGCCTCCTACCCTTGTGCATGCTCCTACATCTCAGAGGGGTCAGGTAAAACCGTAAAAGCCCGTTATTATCTATATTACCGGGTGACTGATAATGCACACTCCTACTCCTACCAAACCCTATTTCCCTCTTCCTCCTCACATCAGCTGGCATCGAGTTATCGGGTTTTGGGTCGATTTTCGGACCCGAATCCCCATTACTCTTTATAACATTACTGCTGGTAACATTACTCCTAATAACTGGCCGCCGGAATCTTCTAGAAGATCCTCGTGTGATCTTCCTATCTCTATACTTGCCGGACTCTGACAAAGACCGTTCCAAAACTTGTACAGAGGTGTCAATCTTGCCATTTTCTAGGGTTTCGCTCATGGTTTCTTGCCTCTCTTCACTCATACCACCTCTTTTCCGTCTTGATTTTCTCTCTTCCAAGCAAGCAAAAGGGCAAGACATGGCTTTACTGATTGAACCATCCCATGAATGCCTTGGCAAATCTAATGGGTACCTAAAACTATGCCGGTTTTCACTCTGGTCAAGTGGATCCCGCTTGTCAGAGTCTACATGATTGGACTTGATGGCTTCTCTTTTTCTCCATTTTGGAACAATTGAACTTAGCCGAAAGGAGGCGCCTTTTCCCTTCAGCTTGGCGTCATCACCACTTGCTGAAATTGCTGTTCCAGGATCAGAACTTGAGCACTGTTGCGGCTCTTTGAAAATTTTCTCCTCTTCATTTGATTCATTTCGAGAAACATTTTCCCGTTCATCGTCTAATTGAAACAACAAAAGGAGGGTTTTTCTCATCTTAACCTCAGGAGATTTATTATTTGTGATTCTCTCTGCATTGGGCGAGGCAACAACAGATTGAATTTCTTCGATTTCACAGCTTTGCGAAGAGGTGGTGGCCGTGTTCAAATTAGGGTTTGGTTGTGCTGAATTGACACTAGAGAGCCTCTCCATCAAGCAATAAGAGCAGACACCAGTGAAAAGCTGAGAGGGGTGTTTTGCACATTGTGCAAGGGTGCCATTTTGGGGCAAAGGCTCCATCTTTGGGGCTTTAAAGGGGTCTTTCTAAGATCAGATCACTCCAAAAAGGTTTAACATTTCAAGTCGGTCAAGCCCAAAATCCTATGTATAAAACTCGAGTATTTCTCAAAGGGCTTTAACCCAGGAAATGCAAAGATCCTAGGGAAAACCCTCATAGATTTTAAAAATTAGCAAAATAAGGCGAAAGAACTCGCTCAAAATGACAAATTACCAAGACGAATTGGAATTTGGGGCATAGACTAACAGAACCGAACAATGAGAAAAGGTTAAATTCTTTGGGGAATGAGCACCGAAGATAAAATTAAAATGTGAGCAATTGGAGCGCTTAGCTTCTATTCAACAAAGTGAATTTTGGGGCAGAATGAGAACGGAAAGAATCGAAAGGAGGTCGTCGCATCCAGTCGAGTATGTGGCGAATTCTATGCAAAGATCGCAACTTCCCACGTGCACATCTTTTTTTATTAAACCTTTCTCTCTTTGTTTTCTATTCTAAATCCAAACCCTAGAAGAAAAGGTTGGATCTTTTCGTATCGATCGCGGAGAGACCTTCTCTCTCTAGCCTGATTTACGAGGCCTAATTAAATCGACGGCGCACACTGTGAGACCGGAATTGTTGTTGCGTGCTTGATGTAGTGTTCCTGTGGTTCATCACTGACTTGTGGACCCCGTTCTGTCGTACATTTGCCACCCAGGCAACTAGTTGATCGAGAGGAGAGGAGAAGAGAAGAATGTCTCTTGGTATTATGACTGATTTACCATTCCAATTCAAAGAAAAGAAGCACGAGGAATAAGTTGGTGGCTATTATTAAGGAATTCATATCACCGACGGTACCGTAATAGGGAATCTTTTACAATTACTTGATCTAGACCGTTTTTTAACTTGGCACGAATCTCAAAGCCCAATAATACTGCCCCCTAAGTCAGCCGAATCCCAAAACCGGCTGAGAGTTAATCTCAAACCGTAAATAGCTAACTGTAAAAGGGACTCTTTACGGTACCGTCGAGGATATGGATTCAGAAGAGGGGGATGGAGTGATGCACCTCGGATGCTTTGCCAGAGGATCTCTCTAAAAAAAAAAGAGAGAAAACAGAGAGAGAGACTAGAAGAAGGGAAAAGAAAATGAGATTTTATGCGGCGGGTGGGGGGCTGGGGGCTAATTAAATTATGAAACCGTGTGAATTTATTTTTTAAAAGTGGGCGCCACAAGGATTTAAGATCGTTATGCTGAAAATCGAATTCGTATTCTCTGCATTAACTCAAAAAGAATTTTTAATGTATCTGGACCGTCCGATTTGATTTAAGATTCGTGCTGACTAAATCCGCACTAATATTAAAAGACTCCTTGCTTTATAAACAAAAGCTAAATTAGCTCTGTTTAAAATTATACGTCCGAATACATTAACTTAAAAGATGCTCTTTTGAGTTAATGCAGATGATGCGGATTCGTGAAAATCCGCATTGAAAGTGACAGATAAGCACAGCAAGAATTTTCCTTTTTGTCCAAGCACCGCAAAACAATTAAAATATTTATATTATAATTTTAATTCAGAGAGATATAGAATTGGATAAATTTCGTTGGAGGTCACTAAACTTTGTCCTTTGTCACGAATTGGTCACTCAACTTTGATTTGTCCCTCCATAGCCACTGAACTTTTATTTTGTCCCAATCAAGTCACCCTATAACTTTTCCATCCAAAAAATTAACGGAATATAACTTTTCCGTTAATATTTTGGACGGAATAAGAATATTCCGTTAAATTTTTGGACGGAATTAGCATATTCCGTTATAATTTGGATGGAAAAGTTATAGGGTGACTTGATTGGGACAAAATAAAAGTTCAGTGGCTATGGAGGGACAAATCAAAGTTGAGTGACCAATTCGTGACAAAGGATAAAGTTTAGTGACCTCCAGCGAAATTTACCCTATAGAATTATTATTAATTTTTGTAAGATTGTTAAATTAGTAATCTGTTTAGAAAAGTAACATCAGGTTGCAATAAATTTATAATTGACAATTATGTGATGTAACACTTATGATATATAACAAATTATTGTGATAATAGAAATAATTAAAGTTATAGCAAATTAAAATAATCACTAAAGTTTCTGCTATTGTAAAACATTTTTTTTTGGTCGAACTCATTTGATAAGGGCTAACAGAAGTAACTTTAGTGTTAGAGAAACCATAATAATATACCTCAATAATTCTGAATGGATACATCTCCCGAAATCTTTTTAGTTATCATCCCATAAAATGAGAATTAAATCAATACCATCCCTCTCTAATTTTTTTCTTTCTTACCACCCCAGTCCGCGCACCAAATTGGAATGGTGCGCGGACTAGGGAGGCGCACCAATATGGTGCGCATACTGGGGAGGCGCACCACTTGGTCTGTGTATATCAACGAACGAAGTTTTGAACATTTTTTCATTCAGCAAGAAAGCAGACAAGGTATTGTAACAGTAAAGAGCAACTTGTGATGTTTTTTACTTTAGTCTTATTTTTTAAAATTATTTAATAGTATTTTTAATTTACTGAAAATTTCTTAATTATTAGGTTTGTCCCTTAATTCAACCAACTATGATTGGAATTGCTTGTTATTTTGGTGGTGGCGTATTACAAGGGCCAAATGGTGCTTATTACAATACTCAACTCCAGAAAATGTTCAATATCGGCCCAGGTTTAGATTTCAGAAGTATAACTAGGGAAATGTACCAACTTGGTATTGACCCGAATTATTATAAACTGGTAATGTCCGCAAGGATCAATATTGGCCAAGGCAACCAAATATGATTCCAACAGCTCTCCGTACAAGACGATAACAGCTGGGGTTGTATACTCAAATGACCATGAATATGACATCTAGTTTCAAGTTCTTAGAGTTATATGTGGTTGTTAACCCCAGATAGAACACTAAACCTTTATTGCAGTTGACCCAGGGCCGGGTTAGCATTATGTGACTGCTATGCTTATTCTAAAGAGGAGAAAAAAAAAATAGGCTAGACTATGCAATATTCTATCTAAAATGCATAATTTTGACATGCATGATTTGAATTTATTGGTGGGTATTTGTGAATGTTATCATAAAACTTAAAAAAAATAGTATCTTTGAATACGTTATTTATGTAAATTTGTGTCATGTCGTGCTGTGATTTAGTAAGATTTTTACGTATTATCAAAATCGAAGAGACAATCATGACACGTTAGTCACACTGACTAAGCCATGTCGTAACTAGTCACGTTTAACTATTTTTTTTTATAATTTAAGTTTGTTTATTTAAAATTCACTAATCTATCGAGATCTAAATGTCCTTATCACGCGTGACTCGTGTGATGTGCCATGATCAAGCTAGTTCGCGTGTTGTGTCGTGTCGTATCAATTTTTTAAAAATAGTCACGTCATGATATAGACACTTGAATCACGGCACGTGACTGGTATCATGTCGTGATGTATCAAATCACGACTTAACTTTTTTATATCTCTAAGACTCTCACAAGATTGCAAATAACATATATTTATTCTCGAGCTATGATCTAATTACAATGAGTTATATCTTTTCGGGAGATCGTTAATTTAAAATTCAAATAAGAATTATGTATAAAACTTGAAAATTTCAAAATTAAATTTTCAAAATTTTAATTTTTTTCTTAAAAAAAAATGGAGTTTCTAAAAGTAGTGTACTGACCACTCTAGACAGTTTCTAAAAGAATTATGTACAATAATTATTGGATGAATATGGACAAATCTTGACAATGCAATGAAATCATTCCACCTAATTAGATCTAGATATAGTTTCTCATACAATTGGAGACAAGCCAAACTCCGGGTCCTTATCGAATATGCAAAAAAAAAAATTCACATGACATGCAATTATGCAAACTTATCCTCGTTTCCCGGAAATTTACATTTTCATGTGACATTTTTTTATATTCTTTCTTTATTTTCTTTTGATGAACTATATTTTTTCTATAAATAATTTATTTTTACTCTTTAGTAACCTTTTAAAAAAAAAACAAGAAGAAGAAGACTGTTTTGGCTCGTTTCATTGATACAAAACAGTTGTTAAGTTACAAATTACTCTTTAGTAACTATACAGAGGTTTAATTCGCAGACCCAACACAGATAACAATAAATCTCGCTTTTCTACCAAATTTAATTTCTGGCAAAATATGTTTTAAATAATAAATACTGAAATGTACGAGGGCCAATTTTAAAGAAATAACAAACTATGCAGAGGTCCACCAGCGTAGCAACTAGCAACTCATCCGCACGTAGAATTATTCTAAACAAACGCACAAATATGCTCGTGACACGCCAACTGACATGGACATGCATATTAGTATACTTTATCCTACATGGATGACTTACATAAATAAAATAGAATGGATGACTTACATGACCGTAATTATAACAAATAAGTGGTTGAACAATAATTGATACATTTTTGTAATATATTAAGATAACAAGCCTTTCAACTTTCGTAGGTCTAATTTCACCTCAAACTCACCTCTTAATAATCGTCCGCCATGTCACTCACAAGTGTTGATTTTACTTGTCTGAACTGAAATACTAAATATGTAAATTTCTTAATAATTAGGATTGATACTTGCAAACCGATTTGATGTGCATTTATTGGTGGATGGACCAAACAGAAAAAAAAAAACAAAAAACAAAAAAAAAACAATCCTACTATCAAAATTATTTCAGAATATAATGAATTCGTATCCTCTGCATTAACTCAAATTTTGAGTTAAGATCTGAACCGTCCTATTGAGATCCGCACTAACATTAAAGTGCACGTGCGTTGTAGGAGTGGACAGGATTGGTCCGAATTCTAATCATACAGTTCATAAATTAACTCAAATGGTGCGTTAATGGAGAGGATACGAATTCGAATATAATGAGATACTGGGTAGTATTCTCCAAGTAACAATATGCTCACAAATCATATTTAGCATACTCATTATCATTATCAGGGGCAGAGCCATACTTTTAAACTATAGGGGTCTTTATATAAAAATTTTATATTGAGAATGGGAACCAATTTCATAGTATCCATACCATTGTAAATATATAGAAAATCTTGTATAAATACATATATTTCTAAACAAAAAGGGGGTCAATTGATCCCATTCATGAATGGTGGATCCCGCCCTGCTTATTATTAAGTTTCAGTGAGCTCTTCGACATAATTTGCATAAATTGGGTGTTATATATGTTTGCTATGTGAATTTATAGATTTAAGATAATTAGTTTTTAATTTAGTGGTAAAGATAATGCTATTTGTATGGAAAGTTGCAGGTTTGAAATCCGAATGAATTTTTTTTTTAATATTAAATAGTTAAGTGCTAGTGACAAGTCCAACACCATTTTATACCAACACCCAAACTTTCCTCATTTAAGGCCGTACGGCACTTACCTTATTTGCTCACCTAAGTTTGGTTTTACTGGATGAGTAGAATCTGCAGCCTTGTCAAGCGTTTTTACATAAACCCAACAAGTTGTCAGCTCCCCCAGTTGCTTTCAGGAAAGGTGCGCACTGCTACCTTCAAGGTCTAGATCGTATGTATCCCATACAACCTATCCTCAAGAGTACTTGCAACAGGGCACATATACCTCTGCCTCCAATGCTGCCTTCTCGTTCACTTGTTCGTTGCTCCTGGTCTAATAGTCCACGAGTTGTGTCTCGCAACGGACGGATGAGCCAACTAGAAGATTAAGATACCAACGAATCGCATCGAATGCTCAAGTGTTTCAGTCATCATTTACGATAATAGTCAATCGAATTTTCGGACTTCTTTGTTGTAAGATTTGTGACTTAAATCAAACTTAAATCAAAGATACTACATACTATATAACATTTTAAATTATACCACATACTATATAACATTTTATATTATACAACAACCCTATATAACATTTTCTATTATACAACAACCCTATATAACATTTTAATATAAGATACAACATACTATATAACATATTAATATAAGGTAATACACAGGACATAGCATATATCAAAGGTATAATAACATACTATATAACATTTTAAGATAATATAAGATAATACATAGCTAATAGCATTTGTATAAGTATCATGATTTTAAGATTCATTATCTGACATACATACTAGCATAGGAGTGTGGTGTAAGTCAACTTAGTTTTAAGAAGTATTATTTAAACTCTTTTTTTTATTGTACCTTCTGAAAGGTTTAATATCATATAAATAACAAGGTCAAAGATCAAAGAATATAGGATGGCATACGTCTCAAAATAGTATAATGTATGAATAAAATAATAAATAAAATAGGTCTAAAATCAATACTAATCTACATAATAAAGTAATAATAATTATTAAAATTAAGCATTCTTAAAAAATCCACACAAAAAGGACCTCCGAAAATGAACTACCTACAGGACCGCATACGATATCAAAAAGAGCAATATAAAAAGTGAGTAAAACAATAATTATGGTAAAAAATCTAAGAATAACGCGCTCTATAAAATACGAAATAACAAAAATAAAAGAAAACAAAATAGAATAAACAAAGGCAAAAAAGGAGTAAAGAGAAGGTGTATAAGAGAGAGAGTAGAACCTCGGAAAGTGTTCTTACTCTTTAACCTTTACTAAACAAAAAAAGGTTCTTTAATTTTTAAAGTCTAGTTTAAAGGCTCTCTGCTTCTTGGGATAAAAGTAAAATGAAGATAAAAGGGAGAAAAAAAAAATATCTACTCGTTATTATTTAAGAAAATTAGAGGTTAGAGGAAATTAGATGCAGAGTCAAAATTATTTTTGTGCATGAAGTTGTGATAGCACGTGGGGTTGGGGTTGAGATCTTGGTAGATTCTTGATATAAAAAAGTCAGAAAAGCAAAGAAGCAATCATCACTTAGCTAGGTAATTATCCCAACCTAACAGTATCATAGAAAGCAAAAATGGCCTAATTATCCATTTATGCTATTTATCAAATGATATTTTTTTGAGCTCGAGAAGGACACACGTCTCTAGTTGTTGTGCATGCCTCATGGCTGCATTTGTTTTTGTTATATATATATAATTACCTCTTTTGAACAAGTGAGAAGTTATTGTGTTTTGGTTCTGTTATTCTGGAAAGCAAGAATTTTAATAAATTAACTGATGCCGATAATTTATATGCATTTATCATTTATGTTCTCAATAACCATTGAAAGATAAATAAATATTATAAAAAAAAAAAAAAAAACGAAGCCAAATACCAAAAGTTAGTAGTTTGTTCTTTTAAAATTGAGAGATTTTGAAATGTGCTCCTAAAAGATAAATTCAATTCAATTAATGGTTGTTGGATCTGGCGTACAATTTGACTTGGTGTAGAATCTGTCGGTGGTTATTGAAGAACAACTTTTCAGAGCCTGGCGCTGTTTATTGAAAGTTGAAACCACAGCTTTCTGGTCATCTTTGAATTGCAACCGCAAGTCCGCAACCACACTCATTTTTCATCAGAACAGTATCTACAACGAAGGGAGGATAAGCAATGATTGCTGGGGATCTGACGCTGTTCAACAAAAATCTGACGATCTACATCTAATTCAAGCACAAGTGAAGAATTTAAACTTGTAATGAGCGATCTAATAATTTTTCTTTTCAAAACTGGCAGCCTCTGCCAGTCATTCTCTCAAAAAAAAAAAAAAATTTCTTTTCAAATGGTTCCAATTGTGAAACTTTGAAGGGCTCTCATTGATACATTTACTATCAGGACTAACCACAAAATTGAAAAATTAAGCGATCATCAACCGCACCAAAATTAGTAGAAAGAAGAGACCAATACCAGAATAACTATGCTCTGAAAGTATTTAGCCTGATAAATTAGTAACAATAAATGGAACAATAACAACATTAGTTGAGTAAGATACGCTAATTCAAGTTATATTTTGCTGCAAGCATACAACATAGAAAATTTTCTCTCATTCCAACATAATCTCTCTGACAGCATTATATTATTATTATTTGATCATCTAACAGGCCCTTCGGCCTCTGAGTTAATCACCTTCACGCGCCTTGCTGACTGGATGAAGCTCATAATAACCTGCATCTCGTCCAATTGCTATATTTTGGCATTTAAAAAAATGTATCAGTAATTTGCTAATAATAATCAAAAGGGTTTTTCCGTTGTAATTGAACCTTAAAATGTTGAATTACCATTGATAGGAAATGGTGACGGGCACCATGCAGAAGCTGCTCCTTGGTAAGATTTGCATCTAAGTTAATCTATAAAAGCAAAATTATTTACCAAATAATCGATTGGCAAAGACACCTTAATTAGTAAATAATTGCATTACCAAGTTGAAGTGCTTCCAATATCTCCACAAGGCAGCAGTCCCGAGCTTCGACAGATCTATCCTCTGTAAGTCAACAATTTGCTTATAGTCTACAGGACTCTAGAAGCTAAAGTTTAAGACTATAACTAATGATCATATAATATGCTCACAGCTTGCGGCTTCAGGCTATGCGAGTGCGGATCCTTTTGCCGGCTTCGCTTAGCAGGTCGGGTGTGCCTAATCCTAGGCTTAGTTGATTTCTGGTAGTCTAAGCTAGCTGCAAAATTAATTAGACAATCAAATACAAGTACTTAATAGTCAGATAACTCATTGCATGTGCAGTAGGACGCATATCCTTCCAAATTAACACTAAATCAAAATCTCATAAATATATATCACAAGAATGTAACAAAATATTTACTCTCACTAGAAATTCGCAAATTAGGTGGACCCAGTGGCCTAATGTTTATAATTTTTGCATGAACCAAGAGTAATTCATGTAGCAACATTACCAATAACTTTTGCTGTACTTTACTAGAGGAGACCTAAATCCCATGGCTATAAAAGAAAGAATGCAATTAAAATAAAAGAATTGATGGCCCACACGTACTGTAATCAATGTCTTTGTCGCCCCTGTCAGAGCTGCTACAAAAAGAGTTGTCGCAATCAGCATCATCTTCCTTGCCAGTTGGTGGCTCTAACACACTCAATGCATTCCTCTGTAACTTCACTTCCTCCCCATTTTTCAGCACCTAACATCCAATTAATCAGAAGAAATTTAGGACTTCTATTAAAAATTTCGGTTTAGGAGTTCAGCAGGTGAGGATTAAATGAAATAAGTAATTAAAATTCTCTATTTCATGGTAAGTCGGAGAATTTCTACACAAAGGACAACAATACAGGCAATCATGGTCAGCTAAATAACATCACTAATTTTTCAAAAAACTATACAACAATTTTACCGCCTGAGGGTGATATATACAAAAAAAAACTTAGTGTAGCCTGACCATCCATAAAAGTATGGCCAATATGACAATATAGTTATTAATGATTATAGTGATAACAGGTAAATTATGAGAAAAAAACTCCGATTTTGAACTAAAGTTCCATAAAATTTGAACTACTCGTTCAAAACAGGAATAGTTCATTTGTCCCTGCAGAACATAAGATATCATGTATATTCCTTCCATACATATTTTTTTCAAAATGCCCAATAACCTGGTTTTCCCTATATGGGGGAGATAAGCAATGTGGAAGGAGGGGTACTCCACGCAGCTCTTCAAACAAATTGCTGTAGTGAGAATATAAATATGATTTTCCATGGTCAAGGGTACATATTCTCATATTTCAAAGGGTAAAAATGATATTAAAAGTTACCTATCCTTTCAAGGGTACATTAATTTCCTTATTTCCCCAAAGTAATAACAACAAAAGGAAAAAGAAAGAATTATAATATGCCGGCACCAAAGAGACTTGATAAGTGATAACCCCTTGGATGACAAAGAAAGATTAATCTTTACCTAACAAATCCTTCTGATACTTGTGCAATATGAAATATGCATACAATACATATCAGATGCACCAGCTGGCATATCGCAATATATAACATTTGAACTGATATGGTCAAGCACACGCTAGGCCATGTTTATCGGCCACATATGAATCACACATACACAGAACTTCCTTTCCTGCTTTTCAGATATTTCACTTCCACCTTTCTATAGAACAAGGACCAGATATTGAAACTCAGCACCCATGTGAGACTAAAGGAAAACATCTGGACTTCCCAATTAGTTTAACTTTTTTATTTTCAGAAAGTTTTTATACTCCGTTTATTTAAGAAAAAATAAAAGAAAAGGAAAACTATTTTATTCACATTCCTGAAACTTCCTTGGTAGCCATTTCTTACCCTTATTATTATAAACTTGCATTATATAGTTTTGGGATTTATTTATATGTTATTATAGAGTTATTTTATAATAATCAACTTTGCACCATGATAAAAAATAATAAAGAACATATGTATTAAACATTATCCTAAAATTTTGTATACCATATTGCAGTATCTGTATCGCATCAGATATGACACACGAATCCATATCCATGCATCCTTGGTCCCTAAGGACGAAATAAGGGCATTTTTGCAATTTAAGTGTAAAAGGCTAGGAGTTCTCTGCAAGTTCTCTAATACTGCATTAACTAAGCACCAGCTAAAACTAAGCAAGACATACATCCAGCTAAAATTATCACGCAAAATTAATTAATATGAATGAATAACTCCTACCACACAAAAAAGTCAGGACAAAGGAAACTGTCAAAGACCAAAAAATGATAAAAGAACATGTACATTAAACGATATCTTAAAATTTTGTGCACCATATCGCAGTATCTGTATCGTATCAGATATGACACACGAATCCATATCCATGCATCCTTGGTCCCTAACGACAAAAGAAGGGCATTTTTGCAATTTAAGTGTAAAATGCTAGGAGTCATATGCAAGTTGTCTAATACTGCGTTAACTACGCCCCAGCTAATACTAAGCAAGACATACATCCAGCTAAAATAATCACGCAAATTAAGTCATATGAATGAATAACTCCTACCGCAAAAATTAATTCTGATGCATGAAACTCCCACCACAAAAAGAAAAACACAAATAATAACTTACCAAAAAATGCCACCCGCCCAAGCCGACGGATTTGACAACGCCTTGGAGGCCAACAAGGACAGATTTGGTCCTGTTATTTCCAGTGACAATGACTTTGGTGTGCCTCGGCAACACGGAGAGCTCCTCGTCTCCACTCTCCTCTCTGAAGGTATGATGTGTCACTGCACGATGATGGTGGTGGTGGTTGTGGTGGTTGTGACTCACTGGTGTCTGCACTTGGCTTGCCCGCAACTCTGTTTCCATTACTCTACTTCCTCCCGCCTCCATCATAGCATTGAACAGTAATGCATGTGTGCCCCCTGAAAGTATTAATCATTGTTATTATGTGTTCGTGCATTTTTATTCTGGAGCACGGAATCACAATGTGCCCAGCCCATTATTTAAAATTCCATAAATTTAATTTGGTATGTTCCAATATAACGGCCCCAGATGGTAATCTTAATGTGGCTGATTTACCCATGCATAAGACAAAAGTATCACACACAAACAAGGACTTCAACATTTGGACAATATCTAATGTTATAAACAACAAAAGAAAAAATATAAAATCCATCTAATAAAGCATACATAATCATTCAGGGCAAATGTTTTGGTTTATCAGTTCCGATGATGTTGTAATCACATGGAATAATGATGTTGACCTTTAGATACTTTTTTTTCTCTCTTGATGAATAGGGTATTTCCAATGAAACTTTGAAACAAAATATTCAAGACAGAAAGCTAGCTAGAATATTATGTAAATATATATAGTTTAATTATACATCCTAATACAAAAATTTTATTCTTGCCTAGTTGTCCAACCACAAGATACAGACAAGTTAGAAAAATTACCATAGGAAAAACTTCTAATGTAGTTTATGATAAACATAAGAGGATTCGTCATGTTAGACACAAGAGGAAACAATGTATGTAAAAATGATTTTGCAGCTATTTAAATATGGGAAACTAAACACTGCTTATGGCTTGCCACTTACGTGGGAATGGCACAAATTTATTACATGCCATTATTTTATCACATTCAGTAAAAACAGCACGATACCTTAACATGCATTAAGAAACTTCCGTACTTTGACAAGCTTTTAGTAACAACTAAAAGGGAAAATCTTTTACAAAGAAAGAGTGAACCACACTCACAAACATATAGTTAGCCCAAGTCACCATGATCTCTCTCTCCATCTTTCATTTTCACCCAAAAAGCTCTCTTAAACTTGTAATTCATACAGCTGGTAAATAAATTTAGCACTAGAATATTTTCTTAGAATTGAGTAGAGAAGAGACGTCACAATTTAGGAAACAAGATTTGACTTTTCGTGAAGGGTCACTATCTAGTTTCAATTGATATATCTAGTGAAGCTAGGTCATATAATAAAATATTAACTTATTTTAGATGAAGAAAAAGTAAATGAAAATTTAACCTATTTATAAGCATATGAAACTATGTGACAACCATGCATACCCCCCTCCTCCAATACATCCGACCCCATCAAGTTCAGTACTGCTACTTTTGCCAAATTGGAAATTAAGTAATGACTGAAATTGAAATGCAAGATTTTCCAGAGCTCAAGCTAATGACAATTAAATCAATATGACCATCTGGTCGCTATATCTCATTTGTTAGTCTTGAGATTTTGATGAAATCAGATTGACACAGCTAAAATAAGATAAATTTTTAGTAGAAATTATATGCAATTGTGCAATAACCAGGAAGGATTTACTACACACTCAGGAAATAGCACCATGATAACAATCAAATAAATTTTAGAAATAATCAATTACAATCAAGATAAATTCAGTTTAACCAATTGAACCACTTCTTTCAAATGATCCAATTCAAGGGATAAAGCTTCCAAAATCAGAACTTCAATCCAATATAATACTAGTAGAAAATGCATAGTATCACAAGGTCTTGATAATAGCAACTTAGATTGTTCTAACAAATTTGAAGTTTCAATCAAACCAAAGTATGATTACATGCAGTTTCTTCAACTGATGATGCCTATTGACCCAACATTTTCAGATCACGAATCTAATGCTACTTTAACTGATGATGATTAATCATAGTAGTTTTTGAAATTGAAATAGCCATTTGATAAGAATTACATAAGAATGGATGCTTATATGAATGCTTAAATTATCTAATTTTATAAGAATTACAATAATAGAAACTTGAAACAATTTAATCTTTCCAAAATTAGCAACCTAAACATATTACTCGAAATTAGGGTTATAGGACTATTAGGAACTGAAAAAGAACAAACTACTATTGACCAAAGATTGACAAGACCTTGTGCAAATTCAGTGTGATTTAGCGCATGCAAACAAAAAAATCAAATTGATTTTGGAAATTCACTATAAAAGTTACATTTATGAAAGGACAGCTCTCGCCAATGTGGTCAAAATCAAAATCCACAAATCAGGGAAAAATAATATTATGCCAAATGATTCGCCTAAACAATTGTAGTATCTCCTCAGATTTAGTACATGCAAGAACAAAGAAATCATAACCGCAATACTCCAAAAATCATGGTATGGAACATCACACACAGCATAGGAAATCAATACTGATCTTTATTTAAGCTTGAATTTAAAAAAGCACGCCAGAACAAAGCTAAATCTCAAACATTTCTTTCAGTCAGAATGGAAAAAAACCACGTATTTGCTTCAAACTCAAAGAAAAACATAAATCAATGACAGTAGAGATCATAATATTGCATGCACGGATCTTCAAAATATTAAAACATAATTCAAAAGCTTATTATGAAATAGTGAGAAAAACACTACATTGTACTATACTATGTGAAGTAGATTATATAAAAATCATCGAAGAAAGGCCTTATATTTAATCTACATACCTAATAGCCAGATACCATGCACCAATTCGCCGAGAAATCCCCGGATCTGGTAAAATGTGCTCGAATAAACGTTTTTAGAATGTCTTTTTTGGGAAATTTGAGGGAAAAATAGAGAGATAGAGAGGCGAGGCGAGGCAGAGTTGGGTCTTAGGGGGAGAGAGAGAGAGCAGATATTGACAGAGAGCATAAAAGTAAGAAAGGAAAGAACTAGTGAGAAAAGAGAACGAATAGACATACCTTATCGGTTAAACCATCCTGGTACAGACATTGGACCCCACTTATCAGTATGCTGTGGCATGAATAGGGGTGTGAACCGGGTTTGTTGCATATATAGTTATTATCGGGGTTCACGAGGGCAGCGACCCATATTACTCCTCCCTTTTGACGAACAAAATTGACTGGACCCGGTTTTTCAATTTCAAAATCAAACAATTTCCTAGTCAGCCCATAAATTATTAAATATTTGATTGCGTGGATGCAGTTGTAATGTTGTATTCAATAATGCAAACATGATTGGAGAAGGGATCAGAAAATTGAAAATGAAAGCTAAAGTAAATGAGCAAAATTAGATGTGATGTGCTCACGCCGTGAGCATACCTCCTACAACATGCATTTTTAAAGTTCAAATAGTCGATTCGAACCTTTCAACGTGTTCTTCATATTAAAATGTGCTTGGAGACCAAATTTTACATTTTTTGAAATTTTTTTACTATTTTTTCAGAATTTTTCAAAATCATCACTATTTGAACTTTGAACACGTTTTTGAAAAATTATGAAAAAATAGTAAAAAAATTTCAAAAAATGTAAAATTTGGTCTCCAAGCACATTTTAATATGAAGAACACGTTGGAAAGTTCGAATCGACTATTTGAACTTTGAAAATGCATGTTGTAGGAGGTGTGCTCATGGCGTGAGCACATCACACCCTAGTTCTGCTCAAAGTAAATTACCGTACTGTGATTTTATTTTATGAGAAAGCTGAAAAGTATTAGTATTTGTAAAAATTATAAAATATAAAGAATAAAATTGGTAAATTTTTTTTATAAGGAAAACTTAGTCATCTCAGCATCTCTTTAATTACGTTTTTGAACATTCTGAAAAACATAAAAAAAGAACGCATGTTCATTATAAAGTATAAAGAACAAAATTGTTAATTTTCGGTTATAGGAAGGACTTAGTCACTCCGTCGCCTCCTTAAATCCGTCTTTAAACATCCCGAAAGACATAAACAATGCATGTTCGTTATAAAGTATAAAAGACAAATTTATTATTTTTTTTAAAAGTGGAATTAGTCATCTCGTCATGTTCATCTTAAAACATAAAAAAGGTATGTTAATTTTCCACTAGGATAACATACTCTTAAAATTATTTGTTTTTGATTGAAAGGATCAAACTAGTTGAAGACTACATTTCAAACAAAACTTATTTTATAAAGTAGTTTGAAGTATCAAATTTTCATAAGGTAGTTCGAAATTTGACTAATATAAGTTTCACAAGGAATCTATAATTGCTGCAAATGAAAAACTTTTAGAATTACTGAATAAGTGAAACTTTCTTAGATAAAGAATCTAAATTGTTTTGCATGTGACATGTAAGAAAAAGTACATCATGGAAGCAATAATTAGACATAATTTTTCTTAAGACTAGTATCATGTGAGTAATCAACACAAAGAATGAGTTTCTGTTTCAGCACACAAGAGGACTCGATCATTCGTATGATTCTTTATCAAATAATTTAGTAATTTCTTACAATAAAAGAACTTTTTCAAGAACATTTTTTTTTTTTCAAAAAACAATATGTTTAACTTTCCAATTATTTTACAAGTTTTTCGGCCCAAAACCATGTAGGTAATTTTTTTTGCCTGTTATATAACTTTGAGAAAGTATTGTTCGTAATTTTATATTATTTTTCGTAAGATTCATTATTTGATGCTAATTAAATTATCAATAAAAAGTTAAAAACTATCCTCCTAAAGTATTTTTATTAAATAATAAATGTGATTTCTATTTTATAATTCTCTTTATTTTAAAACATAATTTTAATCATTTGATATTATTTTGTTTAAAAAAACATTGCTCACATTTTCGACATATATTATACATCACAATAAAAGAATTTACACCATTTTTCAATTTGGTTTGAGAGTCCAAAGTGATTAAAAGTAAATAAAATTGTTCAATAATGTGCCTCTTTACTTCGAACATAATTTTTTCAGTCTTTCTACTTCTTAAGTTATCAATGTATCATCTATTTTGTTTCAAATTTAAATTGCAAATATTGCATAATTCATTTGCTGATTATTGCATTCCTATTATTCGTTTTATATATAATTAGTAAATAGCAATAGCCTTGACATAACTCTTAAAAAAGGAATATTATTCAAAATAATTAATAATTGAAAAAGGTTCAAATATTTTCATTTTTTTTGCGTTTTATGATTTCTCAATCTCTTCTATATAAATTTAGAAAATATAATAAGATTTTAAATTTATGTAGGGTATATTGATAACTCTAGTCCGACCACTTCATCGGTCTTAAGCGGACACAGTTAAGCCAAGTACAACAGATTACTTACTCCCACTGACACGCTTATAAAAACGTGAGGAGATAGATGGAGAGGAGAGTGTACGTTGCGGCTGTCAATAAATCTTACAAGAACCTGGTCTATACATTTGACTTCCGGAACTCATAAAATATGCCATAAGAGGAGTCAAATGCAGGGGTGGCAAAAAAAGCTCGTAGCTCGTGGCTCGATCGTGACTCGTACCTGACTCGCTCGGTAACAGCTTGTTCGTTACTGAACTGAGCTGTTAACGAACCAGCTCGTCACTAGCTCGGTCCATAATTAACAAGTTCAAGCTAGGGCCTAGCTTGCTCGTCAGCTCGTGAGCTAGCTCGGCTAGCATCAATTTGTGAATTTGTATGATTTTGTGTGCATTTTATACTATATAGATCGGGCCAGCTCGATCCAAAAAGTTTTGTATAATTTATTTTCTTTTTAAAACAAGATCCAACCAAACCTAGCAAGCTAGCTCGAGCTGGCTTGTCACTATTTCAAGCTAAGATTTTAGCTCAGATGCCCTAGGTCCAGCTCACTCGGCTATAAACAAGCTGAGTTAGGGAATGTCCCATGAGACGGCCTGTGAGCCTGGTCTATATGGATATTCATCGACCGGGTGGTATCTAGCGTTTCTTTTCATGGCTTTTGTATACTTTGAATTAGGCCTTATTTAATGTCTATAATATTACAGAATTAAATCGGGTTGATTAGCTTCTCGGTTGAGAAGGAAATGTTCCCTAGACATTGTCTATTGGAGATCGTGTAGACCGACACATCTTATAGCGTTCTTTTGTTGACTTGATGTATTATTATCGGTGATTTTTCAAAATACATTGAATGTTGGTCTCTGATTGATGGTAATCGAAGTACTATTTTCAACTAAAATATGTTATTGGTCAAATTAACAAAAGTTATGTACAACATTTTAATCAATAAATAATTTGTTATTATGAATTTATAATAGAGGAGGTATCACTTGATAATTATCTATGTTGACTATTTTGAAAAATAAGGTTTAAGTTTGAAATTCAGAATTAAATGTATAATTTATCTTATTCATATATAGTTCATAAAGTATAATGAGATTTGCTGAACTTTTCATTGCACATCAAGTGACTTAAAATTTCAACAATGCAAAATTAAAATTTCATCAAACAACAATTGAATTGAATGAAATTTGATTATTATATTATCTATGTTCAATAACATACCATAAATTTACTTTTTAATTTTCAATTACAACACAGAATGTCATTATAATATTCTAAGCTTTCTAACATGAGTGATGTTTAAAGCAAGAGATTAAATTGTTTGAGTTGTACGATTATAGAACCACACGTTTAGTGTGAGATAATTCTGTTGAGATTCACGAGAGTTTTTATTGCAAAAAAAAAAAAAAAATACAATTAATCCGTACGTATAAGGTAACAAATCGATAAAGTATATTTTTATTTTTCAAAAAATAAAAAATGTCAGTAGCTACTTTCATTATTATTATCGTTATTCTTATTTTTTCAAAAAATGGAGAATGTCAGTAGCTACTATCATTATTATTATTATTATTATTATTATTATTATTATTATTATTATTATTATTATTATTATTATCTGTTGTTACTTATTTTTTTTAAATGAAAAATGTCAGTAGCTACTTTCATCATTATTATCGTTCTTACTACTTAAAAAAAAAATGGAGAATGTTAGTAGCTACTTTTATTATTATTATTATTATTATTATTATTATTATTATTGTCATTACAATTCTGATAAAAATAAAAAATGTCAGTAGCTACTTTCATTTTTATTATCGTCGTTACCATTTTAAAAAAATGAAAAATAGCAGTAACTACTTTCATTATTATCATCTCGCCGTCATCATTAAACCGAACCGGTTCATAAAGATCATTCAAACAAATGATAAAATCATTACAAGAATTGGTAATGCTATCAAACTGAATTATAAAGTAGCGTATAATATATATTCTTTTTTTTTTTTTTAAATTGTTTGGTAGTAACTACCAAGTTTACAAAATGTAAATTTGTTTACAACATCATATACAACCTCTCAAAATTATGAACTCAGTAACCGTAGAAATAACATGCAATACAAAACCACTTGTAAATCTCCCATGTAATTTCACACTTGAGTAGCATACTGACATTGAAAGAAAACATGCAATACAGAACCATTCTGTAATTATATTTAATTTTTTTTATCATTTGTTATTTTATTTTCAAGTCTTATTTAAATAAACTATAATGATATTGTTATTAACCTGAATTCTGTGCATGATAGTAACAACAAATTTATTAGTATATATATCAGCTCCCACAATGAAAATTAAATAATTGATCTGTTTGGCATTACAAGAATCATATCTCGATCCTATTAAACAGTTCGATTTGCTATTAATATATATCAAGACATGTACAAGGTGAATCATATCATCCGACAAAATAAAATATTTAAAACGGTACTCTTTGTAGTTGTAATTGCTTGTCAAACAGTTGCATTTGAAATTCACATTAATATTCCACAAAGAGAATTAAGTTTTAATGTTATTTTACTTGTATCATATCATCAACAACCTTATCCTTTTAATTTTATTTTCTCTCCTTAATTATTATTATTACTATTATCAAATAACTCATATTTTCATATACTTTCTTCTCATTTGAAATAAATTTCTCTATGCCATTACTTGTGTTATTTTTATTATATAAATTCTAGAGTTTTTTTTCTTAAATTCTAGAGTTTAAATAATATTTATTTATGTTTAAAATTTACTTGATTGTAAGATTCTTCTTAGAAATAATTACTGTTAAATTCAACTTATTTTGAAATATATATGATTTTTTGAGTGAAGTTCAAGAGACAATTTAAGTTGTTCTATCATTGTATGTTGGTGACATTTAATTTGCAGTTTTTAACAACTAATTGGCTTCCAACATTAACTAATGATTAATTATTTGAGTACCCTCACTCCAGTACCCCAAAATCTCCACATCTTATTTAGAGAAATTATATACTATGGTCCCCACTAATAATATGGTCCCCACTAATAATTATTCTAAAAAGATATTATATGGTCTCCACTAATTATATGGTCTCCACTAATTATTATTTTAAAATCCCTGCAACACTCTTCTTTTATGGTCCCCTTTTCCAGTCCCCGCACTCGTTCCTGCGTCAACCTTCATAGATATAAATACTTGGAAGATAAGATAATAACACTTGAAAAATAAAATATTAATACTTTAATGCGTAACTTGTTATGATCATCCCTATTCTAGCCCCCCAATTGTCTCCGTGTGAACCTTCCTCTAATGAAGTAGTGGGAACCCCGTATCACTGCATCAACATTCTCCAATTGTTCCCTTGTCAACATTCTTCTAACAAAAATAGTTAGCCACATATATATAAATACTTCAGTGCATAGGTATAAATATTTGCGGTACTTGATATTAATACTTTCAGACATCATTCAATGTCATATGTAAAAAATACTTAGAAGTATATGTATAAATACTTGCACGATGAGTTATAAATATTCGTGTGTCGACAAGTCCGAAAGTACGTCATCATGTATCTCATTTGAAAGAGAAAATTGCGTAGAAAACATTCATGGTTTTACATTCACAAAATTCCTCACAGATCGTCAGAAATATGGACGAGATTGAACGAAGAAAAAAAAAATCATCTCTAAAAACGTGTATGGCCCCCCCCCATGTAGTTTGAGTGGTCCCCACAGATATTTATAGTGCGGGTATGTTTGGGAGATTTGGTTGGAGAAATAATATTTACGTAAAAATTATTCACCTCATAGATATAAATACTTCTATGTCTAGGTATAAATACTTCATTACATAGGTATTAATACTTTAGAAAAAAAATTCATTGCTGGAGTTTTTGCGGTCCCTTCAGGTAGTTATGGTAGTTATGGTACGGGTACAGTGCGAGTACTGTAGCGTGGGTACTGTTATCAGCTTCCTTAACTAATATATCATCGGTCATTAATTCTGATTAATCAGTTGGTAATCAGCAAATTAATTAATCGAGCTTTATAGTCTCCATACATAATCATTCAAATTATAGCTGTATTATGCACTATAATGCTTAGTGTAATATTTTCTCATAAAAAAAGATGACATAAATTATACACTAGAATAGGCAATTAATATATTTCTCAAGTTTATATGAATATTTCTGAATAAATATATGAGAATGCAAAATTGTCTGTCAATCAATATATCTTGACAAACAAGGACAAATTTCACTAGCTAATATATTAAAAGAAAGACAATCTGTAAACTGGTCACAGAGAGCTCTCAACATGTTTAACTATTTTTATCAACATACGAACACATCATTTTCATATAAAAATAACAATTATGCTACCCAATACATGTTTAGATTAGACCGGATCCACTGAATAATTAATGGATTTAGATAAGCACATGGGGTTGTCCCGAGAGGAACAAATTAAGGGTGTACTGAGTGGCCGTAATGTTCACACGCGTATGGGGCTCTGCATCGATCTGCATGCATGGGCCACGGCTGACTTGCACGTGCTGCTCCCCCACCTCATCACAATTATTTTTTGAGTCAAACCTGTCAGGAACCTATCAATGAATTTATCAAGCTATTATCATTTTCGATTAACATTTCACGTCCCATAGGGGAGTCCGCTCTCTGTCTCGGGGAGTCCACTATTCCATTAAAGGCGATTTAGAGGGAGCAAAAGAAGACAAGGATTTGAGAGTCGATCCGTGGTTCGCCTGCTCCGCTCCGCCCCTCCACCTCCCTCTCGTCTGCCTGGTCCAGCTCGATCGTCTTGCTTCTTTTGAGCAGATGACTCTGATCAAGGGTTCCGCCGCTCGTCGCCTCGCTCGAGCGAATGGCTCTTCAGGTGTGACTGAGGGTTTGTAAATTCGTTCCATCCTCGTAAGTATCTACTATAACTATATATGTGAATAAGGTACGTGCTTTTATGATTGTTGCCGATGATGAGATTGCAAAGAGTTGTCTTCTTCGTCCTCTCTTTCTTCTTCTTTCCTTCTTCTTTCTCCTCGCTGTGTGGTGACTGTCTCGGTCCGATTGATTTAGTTCTCGGTCCGGTTTGATTCAGTGTCTTTTCGGCTGAGTGGTGACTGTCTTTGTCCAGTTTGATTCAGTACTCTTTTCTTCCTCCTCTCTGAGAGGTGACTGTCCCGGTCCGATTTGATTTAGTGCCTCTCGGCTGCGCATTCCTCTGGGCGGCGTTGATTTTGGAAAGAAGAAGACGTTTCATCCTTAAGGAATGGTTATATACTGCATGCAACTCGAAAAATCACTGCTGTGTCTACATTTCCAGAGAAGAAATCGGAAGGCCCACATACTTGCTAATCGGGCGCGAATAGACCAATTCGCATTCTCTGGCTTCACGTATCAGTTATTTTCTGACATAGCAAATTAGATGATTTTACAAGTAGCTCAATGTATAGGTTTTCATACTTCTTAATTTAAAACAAAAAATCTATGTAATAGCTACTTTGTAAATCGTTGGATCAATGCAATCGCCTACGGGCTTTCAACCAAAAAAAAAAAAAATTTATCAAGCTATTCTCTTTTTATACATACATGCATGATAGATTCATAGATATATGATACCTTTCCAATTTGTTTTTACTAGGCTCTTTGTGCCTTACTGCTTAATTTTATTTCTGTATTTAATTAGTACGAAAAATAAATTATTTAATTTTTATATCTCCCGTTCCCTTTCTTTGTTTTGTTGTTAAAGATTAGAAGATCACAGAGAATTCTCATCATTGATCAATAAGGAAAGCTAGCAAACCAATCGATCTCAGCCATATCAATCAAATAGCCATTATTTTCAAGTATAGATAGTAATATCTATAAAAGCTGGAATTTAAGTGTGTATGAGATTTAGAAAACTAGCCAACGGTAACAAAGGAGTCATGCCTATAAATAGGCTGGTACTAAATCATCAGAAAATATATCTATATATCAATTCCTTTCAATTGTTTACTCTCTCAAAACTTAATATGGTCTAAAAGACCCGAGAACAAAAACCACAAAATATCCTAGAATCAAGAACACACAGTCGGAAAAAGAAGAATGGCAGAAGCAACAACAGGTGGTCAACAGTCGCTCAATGGCGATGCTAATCCAAACCTGAGGCTCACGACCACTCTACTCAACGGCAACAACTATCTGTCTTGGGCAAGGTCTGTCTCATTGACTGTCAACGACAGAGGTAAAATAGGCTATATTAATGACAAAATAAATAAACCAGAACCCCCAGAAGAGGGTGAGGCTGAACCTCAAGAACTAGAACAGTGGCAAATGAATAACAATATAGTATGCTCTTGGCTCCTTAATTCCATGGAACCAAGTATAAGTGAAAGTTTTTTGTTTTCAAATTCTGCCAAAGAAATGTAGGACTCAAAAAAAGAAACGTTTGGGCCCCAAAAATATTTTGCATACATTTTTCAGCTCAAACAAGAAATTTCTCAAATCAAACAGAACAATAGACCAAATATTGAGTACACAGGGGAAAGTTGAAAGCAAAATGGATGAACTATATGTTTATTTGCCACCTACTAGTGACCCAAAATTTTTACAAGAAATGATAGAACAAGAACGAGTATACACTTATCTCGTGGGTTTAGACTCGAGTTTTGAACCAATCCGGGTCCAGCTTTTGTTAGCACCCGAACTGCCTTCCTACTCAAGCATCGTTGCCACAGTGCAAAGAGAAGAGTCGAGGAGAAAAGGGGATGAACTTTGAACCCTCCACAGAGAATCAAGCGTTTCTCGCGCATCACCACCGAAACCCTAACCCTAACTCAAGGGAGTGCGATAACTGCAAGAAGGAAGGCCATATCCGAGATCAGTGATGGTTCCTCTACCCGTATCTCCGGCCAAAGAGGAAAGGAGAGAAGGGGGCGGAGAAAGAGGAAGATTGCGGGAGGGAGAAAGGGGCAGATCGAAAGAGAGAGAAAGAAAGGGAATGGCGGCTGTTTACTCCGGGTCCGGGTCTGACTTTTCTTTAGTTGGATCCGATTCAGCTGCAGGCCAATCCGGAACCACTGCTGGCCCAGATCCAATATCAGCAGCAGGCCTCCTCAGCCAAGCCCAACGCAGCTCTATTGTAGACCAAATTACTAATAAGCTGGCCCAGACAGGTAAATATACAAGTATTGCTTCAAATTTAGTTCAACATTCATATAACAATTGGATTATTTATTCTGGTGCAACTAACCACATGACTAGAAATATTGAAAGTTTAAAAAACATACAAAAAACCAAAAAATTACAAAGTGTTGTTGTTGCTGATGGTTCTAAAGTACTTATTAAAAATATAGGAACTATTAATTTATTTTCAAAAAATATTTCAAATGTTTTGCACTTGCAAGCATTTAATTCTAATTTAATATCTGTAAGTAAAATAACAAAAGAATTAAATTGTGATGTAATATTCGAACCTGAAGCTGTGACATTTCAGGACAAATCAACATGGATGATGATTGGTAAGGCAGGCTAGAAAATGGACTTTATATTTTAGATTTAAACTTTTCAAATAAAGATTTTGTTGCTAATAATGTAGAAGAAAATAAACTGTGGCACTAGAGGATTGGACATCCTTAAATAAATTTAAATAAGTTATTTTCTTTTTCTAATCTAGATTCAAGCCATTGTGATATTTGTCGTTTTTTCAAACAAACTAGGCTACCATTTCCACTATCCAATAGTAAAACCTCAAAAGTATTTGAACAAAATATCTAAAACCTCAAAAGTAGAATCTTATAATGGTTTTAGATATTTTGTTATCTAAAACCTCAAAATATCTAGAACCTCAAAAGTATTGATGATTACTCACGTACCACTTGAATTTATCTCCTCAAATAAAAAAAACAAAGTTTTTTTCCATGTTTCAAGAATTTACAGACCTTGTTGAAAATCAATATGAAACAAAAATTAAAGTATTTAGGTCCGATAATAGTTCTGAATATATTAATAGAAGTTTTTTGAATTTTTTAAAACAAAAAGAAATTTTACACCAAACAACTTGTATAAATACACCCGAACAAAATTGAGTATCAGAAAGGAAAAATCACCACATGTTAGAGTTACTAGATCTCTACTTTTTCAATCAAATGTACCCAAAATATATTGGTAAAATGCTATACTTACTGCTGTCTATCTTATTAATAGATTACCTAGTCAAATTTTGAATAATAAAAGTCCATTAGAAATACTAATAAAAAGAAAATGAATTTAGATCACCTTCGTGTGTTTGGATGCACATGCTTTGTACATATCAAAAGACAAGATAATCTGAATAGAAATTCATTAAAAACCATGTTTATTGGATACCTGTCTCAAGATAAAGGATATAAATGTTACGATCCTCAAATAAATATATATATCTAGAAATGTTGCTTTCTTTATTTTTCCATTCTCAATTCATTCAATTCATGATTGTTCATTCATTCATTTTCAAGCACAGATATGCATGCCTCAGATATAATTAATTGGAAACACGTCATCACGAATTAGTGCATCCTCACGAATTTGAATTAAATTAGTGCATCTTCACTTCCTGGTTACATGTCTCCGAATTTTTTTATTTGTACCATTTAAATTTAACATTAAAACATTAAAAAGTAGTAGCAAATTTTCAACATCTTGATATTTAATTAGCAGACACACTAATTATTTATATATTTTTTTAATTTAGAAAAGTACGTACTATTTATCGTTGTATAATTGAAAATGTTATGTACAATATTTTGTGTCGTTAGTCATTCAAAATGATCTGCAATATTATTTAAAACAGACTATTTTCACAAGCTTTTCTGATTGTGATCATAATAAGATATATCGGAGTTTGCTATCAAAAGTTGTGTATGTTTCAAGTTTGAATTTTCATTTTTTTTTTGTTGAATCTCTTTAGCCTGCAAATTATTGTTTTATCAAAACAAATTAGTTGTCAACAAATTAATATGCAATCTGAAAAAATAAAAAATAATTATTAACTTTTTTCGCATTTTTGTTTTACATCATTTACTTGTTATTTATTTAACGCGTTTGCAATGTTATTTTCTGATTTCATTAGCAACTCATAACAACAAAAAAATATCACGTCATTATTTAAAAAGATTATAAACATCATATCATTATTCAAATATTACGAACAATATGAAAGATCCTAACGTTAACAATTTCAAACATATTTAAAAATAAAAAGTAAATAAAAATAAAACGCATCCCGGAAAGACACACAAACGGACAAACCTAGTATGTGTAAATTCGAGGTTCTTAAAAAAAATAATGCTACATTGCAATTTCGAACTTTTTTAAATGCAATAAATAAAAAAAAATTCGGTACACCATCGCTTCCCTAGATTTTGTTCACAAGTAAAAGATAAAAATGATTCAGTGCATCCTGAATTGGCCGACATTTTTATTAATATCCAGAGTTAATTACAAATTAATAAAATACCCAAAACCGATGGGTATTTTGAAAAATGTCCATACCGGGCAGAATCTGACCGGTTTCCTTCTCTTTCAGAAACCGGCCAAAATCTAGCCGGACTAAAAGTTTCGTCGTTGTTTTCTGGCCGGTTTCTAGGAGAGGAGGAAATCGGCCAGAATCTGGCCGGTATGGACATTTTTCGAAATACCCAACTGTTCTGGGTATATTTATTAATTTGTAATTAACTTTGGATATTAATAAAAATGTCGGCTGAATTGGCGTTCTGATTAATTAATTATTTTTGTGGTCTCGATGTTTGAATTGTCAGCCGAAGAACTTTTAGTCCGGCCGACTGCAAAATGCGGCGATGTTCAGACAAACATTTTACAATGACATTAATTAATAGATTTGAACAGCATAGCTGAAGCCAGTCATACAAACAGCACACGAAAAATTTGTAAATTTTCATATATGGTAATATCATTTAGTATAATTTTATTTTGAACATGTTCATTACTTTCAAGGAAAATTTACAGTGTATTTATCAAAACTTCTAATATTTAGTTATTTTAGAAATTAAATTGATAAATATATCGTCCTTTCTTTTTAAATAAAGATGTCCCTTCAAATGTGTGGCATGAACCAATCAAAAGTGTTCGAGAAAATAATGAAATTATCAGTAAAGAAAAATGTCCTTTGACCAGCAACGGTACTGGTACCGACCCCACAAGAGCCAGAAAACGCCATATAGCATTGACTATTTCACTGTCCAACAGATCATAACCTTTTATGGTATTAATAATTCATAATATGGTAAACAATTAGTGATCAGGTGTGAACGAATATATAGTGCATGTGGTGGCATATAGAGTTAAGTTATCCAAAATTTAATTAATTAATCAGTCATCAAATACGATTAGTTGGCTGCTAATTAATTAAGGCCAATTAGTCACATGTGATTAATTTATTATCATAACTAAAACTTTGAGAGCCATTTTCTATAAGTGAAAAATGATCGATGATCTTATAGCGCGCATCGCCTCTCTTGTAAATCCCTTGGTTTTAACTAAATGAGAACATAAACCTTTGAAAGGTTGAAAATATTATGAGATTTTGTAGGAACGCAGGCGGCAGGTATATATATATCTTTTACGGTATGTTGACCAAAGTCAAAGGCATAATGTAATGAATAGCAACTGGAGATTCTACGCCAGTGCATTCACGGCCTATGCCTAAATTAATCTCTTTCTCCCTCCCCCACAAATGTTGCGTTTGCGCGCCTTCCTCGGCCTCCCCCGCTATCCTTCCTTTCTCTCTCCTCCAATATGGTTGCAACTCTCCAAAATTGAATCAAAACCAATCACAAAATCACAAAAGATTTCTTCTTTCTCATTCTCTTTCCTTTCTTCCCATAGAATGAAACCTTCTCATTATCACAATCCATCATAGTTGTACTCTCATTATCATGTCCAAAGTTTGGGACCGAACCTTCAAAAAACACCACCTTCCCCTCAATCGGCGAAGCCTCGTCTTTCCAACAATGTCTACCCCTCCCACTACACCTCCCTCCACTAGCGAAGGAGATTCTAATCCATATGAGCAACAAACAATCGAACATGTCGATCGACATCTCCCCAATGGAGATTTTTACACTGGTGACTGGCGAGCCTGCCGGCCGCATGGCACGGGGAAGTACCTCTGGACGGATGGATGCATGTATGAGGGAGAGTGGCGGCGCGGCCGTGCAAGCGGTCGTGGCAAGTTCTTATGGCCTACTGGTGCAATGTATGAAGGAGAATTTCAAAATGGATTCATGGAAGGGTTTGGGACATACACGAGTTGTTCGGGTGACACTTATTGGGGCAACTGGTTGCAGAATCTAAAGCACGGGCACGGCAAGAAGTCATTCCCGAATGGAGATTATTATGACGGAGAATGGAAGCATGGGTTCCGAAATGGGCACGGGAAGTATGTGTGGAAAAATGGCAATGAGTACTCGGGAGATTGGATGGCCGGTGCAATCCATGGTCGCGGTCTTCTCGTTTGGACAGATGGCTATAGGTATTCTGTACTGGTTATTCTAACCAGCATTTTTCGGATGGCTTATGTTGATGTACATTGTATCTATATATCAGCCAAGACATATTTGACATTTCATATTATATATATATATTTGTATATTTAAATGGTAGCTAATCTAAAATCTTAATGGATTAGAAAAGATTCATATTGATGCAAATTCATTAAGGTCTATATAATCTGCTAATAGGCATCTGAATTATAGTATATATTTGAACTAGGTGTCTCTTTGGTTTAAATATTAGTATCTATAGTAGTTGAACCATTTGCTAATATAAAATTTTGTCATCATTTTATGATTCACTAATATCAAATAAAGTTGATTGAGAAGATAAGAAGCCAATTGCTCACCAACAAAAGGCTTATTTGTTTTATAACAGAAAATGACTTTACAAAGACTTTTAGAATCAGTAAATTCTTCAATTCAAACTTAGGGCAGCGCACCAAATTATAAGAATTATTTTAGTTTTTAGTTCATAATAGCAGAAGAGAAATGAAAGAAGATGATTAATTTGTTTAATTATAGACCTCCTTCCTAAATCCATTACAAGTAATTCATACATATCCATAGGTATGATGGTTGCTGGAAAGATGGTTTACCAAATGGAAGCGGCACTTTTAAGTGGCCTGATGGCAGTGTCTATGTTGGCTGTTGGAGCATGGAGAATGGCACACTCCAACAAAAAGGTGTATACTATCCATCTCAGAATCCAAGTTCTCCAACAACCAGAGACCCAGATATATTCTTCACATTAGGCCAAAGCGATTTCGAGGTAGGAATTTCAGTATTGTGGTAGTCATATATATCTGACGAGTGTGAAATACCTTGCTGATTGGATACTCATCTTGTCGGCTTGAATAAGAAGATTATCAGTTTCTGACCAAACTGAAATATGATATTGATCTTGATCTTAATTGATTTGATTAGTTAGAATGAAGTTTTAGATATAAATAATCGACAATAAGCAAAGTCTTACTTATATATTGATAGTCACAACTTGTAATTAAGAATATAATTGTGGTTAATTGTATCTCGCATTGTATTGGGTTGAGTCATAACTCATAAGTCTCATAATATAATGATACATCCTTGTTACCAGGTATGCCCAGAAGAGGTTCTGACAGTGATGCCAACCATGAAGAAACTTTGGTTCAGGGGACCTTCAAAAAGTGCAATTTCATTTGCTGGTTTGACAATTGAGGACGACGTCGAGGGGGATGATGATTGGAAAGAGGGTGACATGGTGGCCCCAACGATGAGGTGGCCACCTATGGAGATAAAGAGACAAGGAGAGACTATCTGCGCGGGGCATCGAAATTATGAACTCATGCTTAATCTCCAACTTGGAATCAGGTACAATTAATATTCACCATCCCAATAATTAGAGCATTTGACTTAAATCTTGTCAGTTTTCATGAATAATAACTTGCTAAATGACAATCCATATATATTTTGTTATCATTTAGTATACTTTCAAAACCACACTAAATGGAGTGCATTTGGTCGAACATCTTAATTGGTAATTCATGAAACTTTTGAGTAAGGCTAGATACAGGCAGGAAGAATATCAACATTGATAGTTATATAACACTAATTTGTTTACTCTGAATCTAAAGAATGATATATTTGCTGGTAATATTAACTATGTAGTAATACTTAAATTCCTCTAATTTTGATAAAGATTCAGTCAAGAAAAAAAACTTAATAACACTGTAACAAGCACGTTCAATTATTTAGCCCGATTATTCTCTGTTATGTCCTTTTTATCTTTAGCTATTTGATTTTGACTGGTTGAGCTCTTTTGTTTGGTTGTTTGAATTGTGGGGGCAGACATGCAGTAGGGAAGCAATCTGCTCCAACATCACTTGATCTTAAGGCATCTGCTTTTGACCCAAAAGAGAAGGTTTGGACAAGGTTCCCTCCTGAAGGATCAAAACATACCCCTCCCCATCAGTCTTGTGATTTCAGATGGAAAGACTATTGCCCCATGGTTTTTAGGTTAGTCAAACAGTTCTATATATACCACTGATCCAAATTTAAAAAATGTGGATTTCAAATTTAGACAACGTTTTTTTTTTTTTTCTTTTTTTGTAAAACTTGACAGTGGCTGTCATGGGTCTAATAATAAATTATTTACAACCCAGTCTCTCAAACTTGGGCTATTTGAACAAAATTTAAACCACAATGATCCTTCCTGTAAATTTTTTTTCCCCCAATACATCTGAAAAACAAATTCATTTCTCTGCCGCCATATCCACCAGCACGCGCATTGTACTCGAGTCAACCATTACCCTCTCTGCATAGTTCCCTGCTGCTTCACCTATCTCCACAATTGCTTCCAAATTTCTGGTACCGACTATCCTCGTACCAATCTTCGTAACAGTAACCTATTTTTGATGGAATTTTAATGAAATTCCAGACCGCCAAGGCATATGGGCACTGACTGTCCTCAGGGTGCAATGTTTAAAAAGATATTATGTACAATACATAAGATAAAAAAAACAATTTAGAGCATAAGAACCATGAGAACACACTGAGAAACATATGACATGTTAGCTGGGGCTATAATTTTAAAAATATAATTAATGTTTTACAGGACACTACGTAAGCTGTTCAAGGTAGATCCAGCAGATTATATGCTTTCGATTTGTGGGGACAACGCACTTAGAGAACTCTCATCTCCTGGGAAGAGTGGAAGTTTCTTCTATTTGACCAGTGACGATAGATATATGATTAAAACAGTGAAGAAATCAGAAGTAAAGGTAGATTAGTTTCCTCTGACCTCATTATCTCGAGGTCATGCATGTTTTGCTGACATGACAATGGAACTATTTTGCTCGTTCCTTATCCTGACTTTTAACTTCATCACATTTACTACTTCAATAGGTACTTCTGAGAATGCTTCCATCCTATTACAAGCATGTGCGTTCATTTGAGAATACTTTGGTAACAAGATTTTTTGGCTTGCATTGTGTCAAATTAGCTGCGACAACAGTTCAACGAAAGGTCAGTAAAAAGTTAGAAAAACAATGAAAAATTAATATTAGTATAATTTAACAACCAGTAAACTTTGAAAACATAATGCAGGTTCGATTTGTCATAATGGGCAACCTCTTTTGCACTGAGTATCCCATCCACCGGAGATATGACTTGAAGGGATCTTCACATGGTCGCATAACTGATAAACCAGAAACAGAGATTGATGAAACTACAACTTTGAAGGATCTTGATCTTAATTTCATTTTCAGATTGCAGAAATCTTGGTTTCAAGAGTTTTGCAGGTAATATTTCTGTTAGTTTTGCTTGAGACTATTTTTTATTAATGATATTTAAAATTTTAATTTCTTTGGAGTACAGATATATTATATTTGTGATAATCTTGCATTTGTTTGTTGTTATCATGACGACAATCTAAATTCAAACTGTTTATTTGTCACTAACATGGTGTTAATCTTGCATTTCTTTTTTTGTGAAAGAAAGATGAGGGTCAAGCCCTCAAATTCCATTTTCATTATAATAATCTTGCATTTATTTCTTTATTATTTTTCTCTTATTGTTCATTATCCACTTATATTACTTTTACTTTGGATTGGTTTTATATTTACTGTCAATCAGTGCACAGAGGCTACTGGTTTATTTTTAAAAGTTTGGCATCTTATCGAGAGAATCCAATTTAGGTACCATTTGAAAACTACATACTGGTAATGGCTCATACAATATGGGCAAACCTATGTGATTAGCCACAGTTATTATGGATTTTCTTTTTAGAAAATACTACAATTATATTGCCAGTAATTAGACACGTCTGTGTCGAAAATCACGTCTATCACAATTAGTTAAGACATTATCTTTCGTATAAAATATTACATATTCAAAACTAAATATCTACCTGACGGTGTCTGTGTTGTGAAATGTATAGCCTACCATATGTTTCTTCTAAGTATTGTCTTCCCTCGTAATCATTTTGTTATTATTATTGATAGACAAGTGGATAAGGATTCTGAATTTTTGGAGCAAGAGAGAATCATGGATTACAGCCTTCTGGTTGGGGTACACTTTATCCCAGGTATGAGACCTTTTTTACTGGCCAGTTTCAATTGTTCAAATAATTTTTCACAATGCTCTAATTCTTGAACATTTAAACAGGTGATGATACTGATAAGAAAATTACTGGCACTCCTCATGCAGATGACTCTGAGACAAGGTACTATCCAAGGAAAAAAACACTTTGATTGATTTTCTCTTCATACATTATACATGCACAACATAATTTTTGTTTGGTTGCTATTGGTGGATGTTTAAAGTGGGGGGGTGGGGGGGGAGGGGGGACCAGTTCAATTTGAAATTATCTATAGATAATTTAGGTTCAAATCTTTTAATATATGAATTGATGTTTGATATAACCTTAGTATGAAACTTTATCTCTGGATCGTGTTTTATATTTCAAGAAAACCTAGTCCAAATCTATAGTATTATTATTAATGTTTCTCATTAATATGTTTTTTTAGGTGGTCTTCAATTAAATTAGGTATCAATATGTCAGCTAGAGTTGAACAAATCATGAACAGAAGCGATATTGCATCAGATCTAATTGGAGAACCAACTGGTGAATTTCATAATGTGATATTATACTTCGGAATAATAGATATTCTTCAGGATTATGACATCAGTAAGAAGCTTGAACATGCATACAAATCCATGCAGTATGACCCAACCTCAATCTCAGCCGTTGATCCAAGATTATACTCGAAGCGATTTCGTGATTTCATCTTTAGAGCTTTTACAGAGGATTTGTAACTTCTTTTTTATTTTTATTTCCTAATTAGTAACAAAGTATTGAAATTAACCAAGAAAGGTTTTATGCTAGAAGCCCAAATCTAGACATAGCATGCTTGCATGTTTAGATTATAATTGATAGATAGTTTAATTCCTTATACTATTTTTTCTCTTAATTTATAGTGCGATATATATATTTTTTTCCTTTTGAGTTTGTGAATATTGTAATTGAACAATTTATTGTTGAAGTTTTCATTTAAAAATGTTTAACATACTATTTACACAAAGTGGTTTGACTTTATTTCTCCTTGAATTTTAGATACCCTATATTAATTATGGCATATTCTAAGAAGTGTTGTGTCCACAAAAGTTGGAGTGTCTTTTAAGTTTATTTGCCAACATGGCTTTTACATTGTCAAATTATAGGAAAAGCTGGAAAAAATTACATAAAATATTTTTAAACCGATTAAATAATTCATATAATTTTCTTAAGTGTTCAATTCACTTTTTTGAATGTAGCAGGATTATGCCTGCTAAATTTTATTGAACCAAATACAAAATTATAGACAAAGAAAGAGGAGATAAAAAAGAAAAGAAAAGGAGGAGTGCAAAATTATTAACTTAGCATTAATTACTGTTGCAGGGGTAACAATTTTAACAGAGCAATTTTCTCTTCATGCAGCGCACAAACCCATGTGCAGCGCTGTTTTGATTCTATAATTATTAATTAGTGCGTTGCATGAAGACAAAACCACTCTATTAAAATCTCTACGCGTTTGCAGTAACGTATAGTTGTGCGTGTTCATCGTCCGAAGTCCGAACAAGATAAGTTCGTACCACAACCATTCATTTGGAATCATAAGGCAGAAAATAGACGGGTGTATATAGTTTTTTGATGGACCGACTTTACAAGCGACGTGATGCTTTTCTATTCAGATTTAACTTTTATTCCTTTACATGAATTGTCAATTTTTAAAATCTTTGTTACTGTCATTAAAGCTATAGACAAAATTAAATGTAGGTTCCTATGACAAGAATCTGAAAAAAAATTTAAATATGCATTAATGGATTGAGAGACCATATGTGTAGCAAAACAATTTGGGGACCTTGAGGTTCTAGACTTAAATGAAATGAACATAGTATTGCTATTAAAATGGTGGTGGAAATATAAAAATGCTGAATATCAAGGGATGTGTAAAACTATGATCCAGTTTAAGTATGATAATCCCACATCCACCCCTTTATCTCCTTTTTGGGCTAGTGTTGTTAAATTAGAACATATAGGCAATCTTAGTGTGACCTATTTACCAGGGGGTCATTCACAAGCTAAATTCTGGACTGATATTTGGTACCTTAATTGTTATTTAGCTACAAGATACCCATTTGTGTACCAACTCTGTAGGAATAAAAATATTTTATTAGAGGAGGTCATTCATTCTCAGGAGGCCAGTATACAATGCAGTAGCACTCTAATTGGGGCAAATCTCATTGAATGGTTAGAAATTCTACAAATTATTAGTGTCACATCCTTTACTCATGATAGTGATACATTGTCATGGAGATGGGAACCTTCAAGGAAGTTCTCTACCCAATCTCTATACAAATTTCTTAATTTTAGAGGAATTGTACCCATTTTACCCTTGCTGTGGTGGGCAGTACTAGTGCCACCTAAAATTTGTGTTTTTATGTGGCTTACTCAACATAATAAAATCCTTACTAAAAGCAACTTAGTTAACAAAGGATGGAATGGGGATCAACACTGTTTACTATGCCTTGCATCTGAAACAGTAACACATTTATTCCTTAAATGCTATCTGACTCAACATATCTGGTTCTGGTTAGGCCAAAGTCAAGAAATCATGCATACTTGTGATACTTTCACTGATATCATTAATTTTGCTTGTCAACTATCTACTGTGCCAAGATCTGGCTTTGTAATTGTTTTCAGTGCATTATGCTGGAATATCTGGAAACACATAAATGATCTTTGCTTTAATAATAAATCTCCTCAAACAGCTAGACATTTTATACTACTAATCAAATCTATGGCCTAACTAGAACCAGATATGGATATGGCATACTCCAGCATTGGTATCCTCTAAACTCTCATATCCAGGCTGCCATACCTAGATATGGTTTTGGAAATGAAATAGAGGATGCCATACCCAGATATGGTTCTGGTTAGGCCAAAGTCAATAAATCTCCTCTAAACTCTAGTATCCAGGCTGCAGCTGGTGACTGGCTCCCAATGCTAGAGGATGCCATACCCTTAGCAAGCTATATGTGTTAGGTTTTGACTGTTCAAACTCGTTGACTAATTTTTAGGCTCAAGCTGCGGAAAGACTGTAGAACAAAAATTTCTACATCTAACTCAAGCCAAGGATTAAAAGATGGTATCGTTCTTTTAATCCTTTAAGGATCTATTCCCGTAATTGATTTCTAAAACTTAAAACTATTTACCAAGTAAATAAATTTATATAACATTTATACCTTGTTTCCAAATTACAATTGGAATGCAGACCGAGCGAGAAGACCGGATCTGAGCAATGACTTCTTTTGGAGCAATGACTTCTCTCGGAGCACCAAACATATGGTGCCTCTATAGGTTATCCACTAGGACTAACCAGAGAGCGGTTTATTTCTTTTGCCAGAAATACCGTAAACCGCAGTATTGTGCAAAAACACTATTCATGGGAAAAAGACAAAATAGCAAAATTCCCAACCGATAGTTATTCTGATTTTACTAATAAGAAAAATAGAAATACCGCGACTTTCACAAAAACACTATTCACCGAAATCCCACAAACACTATTCAACAACTCGAAAGATAATACGTATCAGATACGTATAACTTTCGTTTACCGCAACACTATTTGGGAGAGAAAATATTATAACTGAATCGAATCGAGTCGAATCTGATTTCTATATTTTTCTCAACCCCTACCCCTCTATTTATAGGGTTAGGGTGGTACTTGTAAGCTGCTTGCAGCGGAGGTGTTTGTAAGCTGCTTGCAGCAGAGGTGCTTGCAAGGAGGTGCTTGCAAGCTGCTTGCAGCAGAGGTGCTTGCAAGCTGCTTGTAAGTTACTTGCAAGGAGGTGCTTGTTGCGATAAATTTATACAACGTGTCCTGCACATTTATAAATTAACCGGTTAACTTTTATACAACGTGTCATACACGTTTATAAATTAACCAATGTTTTTGCTTGTCATTTTTACATGACATTTATAATATAATATATCAAGTATAATTAATTATAAACCATCTTATTATTGATCATAATCAATTTATAATCAATCAATAAGATTCTCCGATTAACTCCTATAGGTGTGACCCGATAGGATCTGTGTTATGTTGGTAAATAGAATTAAAACCGTTTTAACTTCTATAATCATGAGAGGCATCTGGCAAAACGCATCATGACCATCCAATTACACAGATGATGATGTACAGTACAATATCACGATCCAGTAAACTTTTTACTCGTGTTTAATTCTTTCGTCTCATAGCTGTCAGATTAATTTCAAGGTAAGTTTGTGTCATCCTTGCAAATTAATCTTTTCTTGATCTTGAGCAGATTATCAAATATGATTACTCTTGTATTCATACTGCTAGCAGATATTCTTACTCTATCAAGGGGCCCAGTGACATTATAACTCGTATAATAAATACGAGGGATAATAGTACTTTTGATAGACCATCACTACCTAAGTTATGTATACCGAAGAGCTACCGTTATAGCTACTTTTTACAGATAGCGTTAGGTAACAATCACACATATCTCTTAGTTAGGAAAGATGAATACCTCATACTGTAGAACTTAACACTGAATGAAAGCATTAGTGACATGAACACAATTCCATATAATGTTTCATTCGGGGTCTGTCAAATACCATGTTCCCGGAACATGTATATTTGTGATTAAAATGACAACTCTGTATCTATGGTCTGTAGCCTTGTAGCGGTAATTAGTGTTCCTGCTAATTACCTTGGTCAGTGACCTTTTAGAGTATTATCATCTATATTATGAAATTTCACAATTTCAGTCATTAACTCGAAATGATTCATAAATTCAATAATACTCAAGAAAACAAAATGACATTTTATTAATCATTCAATTCATGAACAAAGCTTTATATAATTAAATTATCGTATTATTGACTTCTAGATTATTACTCACTAACAATATGTCCTTGGAAATGGTGGTCTACCAGGACCCTGATGAGCAGCTGCCTCCTGAATGATGTCCCACAAGCACTTTTGTTTTGTTTTTGCAACATATATCCTTAGCCCATTACTTTGTGACTTAGTTAGCTCAACTTTAGTATACTTTTGGTGTTTAGACAGCTCCTATGTGTGGCTGTTATGTCTGATATATTTCTTTCCCTGTTATGCATATGGATGCCTCAGCCTAGCTTCTCGCTAGTTGAACTGCTTTTTGTAATTATATGATTTCAGAAATGAAATGAGCTCTTATGCCTCTTTTTAAAAAAAAATTATTAATAGAAAATAAATAAAAGAATATCAACATTGAAGAACGTTTTTGCTAGAATTCGAGATGCAGCAAAAACGTGATGGTCCATAACGTCCAGGGCACTGTAGCTGGACGTTATAAATCATAGTGTCTAGTTAATCTGATCGCTAATGATCTATAATTAACAAAAAACATTGTAGCTGGATGTTATAGTCCATAACGTTCAACTATAGTGTTTTTTTTTTCAAAAAATCGCAAACTGAAGCAAGCAAAAACAAAAAACACTGTAGCTGGACGTTATGGACCATAACGTCCAGCTACAGTGTTTTTTGTTAATTAGAGATCATTATTAACTGGACGTTATCGACTATAACGTCCAGCTACAGTGCCGTAAACGTTATGGACCATCACGTTTTTGCTAAATCTCGAATTCTAGCGAAAACGTTCTCAGTGTCGATATTTTTTTATTTTATTTTCTATTAATAAAAATTTCGGAAGAATTTAAGCATTGTCTGGGTCCATACACTTGGTCTAAAGTTTTAAGTAAAAAATACATATATGAGAGTAAATTTCGTGTCGCGTCGAATCGAGCAAAATAAACAGGGAATGCACGTGTCGGAACTCGGAAGGTCCGGATCCTGTAAAGTAATTTGAATTTTTGCGTTTCGATTCAAACCATGGATAAAAATTGCAACTAATCCGACTCAATTTGAAATTTACCGAACACAAAATTTAAATTCCTCTTGAATGTGAACTCTCTGTTGGGCACCCCAGACTCCTCCACGTGCCGTCGCGCATCTATGGACTGGAGCCTGGAGGACTGGAGAATTGTTGATTAAACGGAGAAATGGAGAGAATTAGCATCCTCCGAAATTGCTCTGTTTCCTTTCCTGTGTGCAATTAATTATATGCTACTTGATTTCCTGTAGACACAGGATTGATTACCTACTACCCGCAGTCAAATTTTTCCCATTTAAGGGGAATTTCACGTATACCCCTCAAAAATTTTAAAATTACGTATTTTCCCCTCTAAACTTTAAAAACTCACAAATTTATCCATTTTATTGTTTTTTATATTAAGGGTTTGTCTATAGTGCAGCAAAATTAATTTGGCTATAGTACAGTAATTAGTTTTAATTAAAATCTGACCTTTAATTTCTGTCTCCAACTTTTAAGTTATTTAGGATAAAATTGTCTTTTTACCTTTTTTTTTCCTGACACCGTTATCTCTTTATCTCTTCCTCTCATCCCTAGAAATCGCGGGGAGAAGAGAGGAGAAATCGCGCCAGGGCTTGCACAGGATTACGCGCTGCCTCCCCACACGACTCCGATCCCTGGCTTGTCTCTCATCCGATCGCTGGCCCGCTGATATCGCTGCCGAAGAAGGGAGTGTGGTGGTTTATTTGCCACAGGGTCATCCGGAGCATTTAGGGGAGAGCACCGCGGCTGCTTATCGGCACGACTTGCCCCCTCCTCAGGTGTTCTGCCGGGTCGTCTACATGTGATCTGATAGCCCATTTGTTACAATGGCATCAAGCTGCATATAAGATGAACTTTGAATTTTGACAATAAAAATGTCTCAAAAGCCTTCTGATTTTGCAAGTTACAACTGTGAATTACAGCGTTTCATGTGTTGCCGAGCTTCTTTTGATTGTATCAGTCTAGCTCACTCGCATAATGGTCCCTACAAACTAACCTCCGCCTCATGCAGCTGTGGAGACGTCCTCCAAAAAACCAGATGATTTTGAGCTTCAGTTGGATTTTTGTTGTTGTACGAGTTCTTTGTTGTAAAGAGGCTTCACCTTTATTCTTAATTTGTTAGTTTTTATCATAAATACTTACTGCAAGAACTTATCATGTCCCATTCACCAACTAATGATTGTATTGATGTGGCAACACTTTCAGTCCATTCTTATTAGAGTGAGCAGACATTTTTTGAAACTTTATATGAAGATTTTGAACAATCTTCTTTGTACCTAAGGCTCTTAGGCCACAGTAAATTTTATAGCATGCTCGAGGTACCAAGTAAAATGCCTTTCTGAAACATTTAACTAGTTATAGTAGTACAATTTTCGTTTATTTGAGTTTTCGGTACCGATTTGGGTTTAAACTCAATTCTTCATGTCCCTTTGCGATTCTTTTCAACTACTTGGTCATTAGCATCGCCTTGAGATATAAAGGCTATTTGTGGCATCAATTTGGAGTTTAATTGGGGGTTGGGCATAATTTGGGTTTTTAGTTCTCGGTTTGGTACCGACTTGATACCAGCACATGGTACATTGGTTTTGAATCATGGTTAAGGGTTTGAATGGGTTTCTTTGAGTATCTGGAAGCACATCAAGGGTTGTAGAGGGCTTGGTTTGGCATGGAACATGAATTTGATTAAGGTATAGAATGGGGTTCATGATCTGTCAGCTTTGAACATACATTTTCTCATTAATTTTGCTAATGAGTGTGTGCTATTTTATCATGTAGCCATAGAGGAATGTGTGAGCTTTGATTGTGTCAAGTTTTACAATTTTTGGAATTTTATTTCTATTTTTAAAGTCATTATTTGTGCAGAGGGGCAAAACTGTCACGTGCTGTCATATTTTTCATATTGTCCAATTGTCAAATTGAATAAAAATCCAAACAATATGAAATTTGTGTCTATTTTGTGTGTCTTAAAGTCCTTTATGTGACTGTGCTGCCCATTTTTCATTTTGGTGCCTCTACTAATCTGTACTGACCAGTTTGTCAGAGAAGGTCATTTCACTGTTTTTTGATGCTTTTCATGTGCCAGTGGCACTTGCTTTGTAATTCATTGCTGATGCTATGTACATGGGTGTACCAGAGGCTAGTTGGAAGTGGTTACCACTGTGTACATGCCTTTCTGAAACATTTAACTAGTTATAGTAGTACAATTTTCGTTTATTTGTATCCAAGTTCCTTTTCTTTTTAGAAAACATTGGAAGTCAAGAATACCCCTTGAAAATTGTCAAATGTGTCCGAGCTGTAAAAATTTAATTTCATTGTCAGTCATGTTATTTGTTCATTTTTGTTTTCCCTTTATGTATATTGAATTATTGACTGATAAAATTTGTGCATTTTCAGCTAACTTTTTCTTTCTTGTTTCTTGTTTCTTATTTCAATAGGCGGCAATGACGATGTATAATTTATAGCCTGCCAGATTTGAAGTTAGACACTGAGTAGAAGATCAGATGTGTTTGCTTTTGTTAATATGTTGATAGCCTGGAGGCCCCAAATTAATTTTTTGCTGATTTACAGCTGATAGCTAATGCCACCATCATCATATGACAGCAGAAAACATTTCTTTGTGTTAATCTCCTTTTTGTATTTCTCCCTTGTTGCTTCTAGTTTAATGTCCTTTCTATTTTATTAGGATAATTTGTTTTATTTAATTCTATTTTCTGCTGCTTTGTTTTTTCGGATGATGTGATGATACTTGTATCAGGTATGGAGTAGCTTAAATTATCGTTATTTTGTATTAGGATAACATGTATGAGGGCATTTAAATTTATAATAATATTTAATTATCTATCTATTCATTAATTGCATGCATTTTAATTATCTATTAATTCATTTCTTGCATTTGCTTCTGTTGCAAGCACAACACCTCTTGTATTAACCATATTGAAATCCAATTTTTGGTTTGCTGACTGTTGGTAAAACTGATAACGACAGCATAGGTGAAAATATCATTATTTCAGTCCGACAAAATTCTGAAACTACCAGAAATAATTAACAGATACCATAAGCATGTCAGGATGCTAAACTTTCAATTTACTAAACGCAATAAATTGATGATAAACCATCATGCCAGAGCAAAGGCATCAACTTGATTTTAGTTAGATTTCATATCTAGTCACATACAACATACAACATACAACATATTCAACTTACAACTATATAACTTTAGTTAACAAAAACCACTAACAGTTCCAGATATCTGTCACCAGAACACGGGCAAAAGATAAATCATAAAAGTTCAATACCCATAACTTTTACCCTTATGTAGACCAACAAAATTATTAGCTAATTTACTTTTGTTATAAAATTTACTCGGCTACATGCACCAACTCATACTCCACAAGCAACAAATTGTTATCTTCTTTAATTGTAAAATTAGCTGCTTCTGCTGCCTCCACATGGCCCCACTTGTCAACTGCTAGCCTCATGGAGCCCTTAAACATGTCAATGTTCGCATTGCGAATTATTGTTGTTGATCCAGGTTGCAACACATCAACTGTCACAAACAAATTCCTATGTTAATTCATGCAAACATAAATCAATGTTGGTTCACTGTACATATTTTTAGATACGATGTGGAAAGTGGAATATTGTACATTGCAGTTCTTTGCTCAGTAAATTATGAATTATATCTACTGTTCATCACCAAGGATCTCAAAAACTTAACAGCAATAAATTGTGATTCTTCTAAACTTGTCAAGGAGAATGTGACAAACAATACTTGAATTTTTCACTATTAAAAAATCTACAATGTTTGAATATATAACAGGAAAAGAGAAGATATTCTTACTGGTAAAAAAAAGAAGAAGAAAAAAGAAGTGCACTCTTAAGCCAAAATCTGTTATTTAGTATGAATGCAAATTAATAATAAATATTTGTAGCCTAACAACTCAAGTACTGATATCAATCTAATTATCTCTCCTAAATGCAAAACTTGAACATGGATAAGATTACAGTTGATCAAATAATATATCAATTTTGTCCATTTTTTATTTATTTTTTATATTTCTTAGAAGAATTAAAGATTAATCATCATTGACATGAACAGATCGGAACTGAATTTGCCTAACAAACTCATGAATTTAGAGAATTAGCAAAATTTACAAAAATTGCAGCACAGTCCTCAGAATTAGTAAAATTTAGAGAATAGGTCAATAGTATTGCTAGCATTGTACTAGTACACTAGTGGGAGATGTGCAACAAACAATAGTTAGCATGAACAAAATTATTAGCTAATTTACTTTTGTTATAAAATTTAGTTTAACCTTTCCAATCCAATAGTTAGCATGAACAGCTGGTGATTACTTTTGCAAACTAGAATAATCAAAGTTGTCTGTTATCAACACTGCATAGAAATTATATAATCCTCTACCAATTAATGCTAATATCATTTAAGCAGTAACTGTACTGGTAGGTTCCTGCCCCAGCATGTGCATTTCTGTACTAATGGTGAGTTCATGACCATCCTCAATACTGCACCCGAACTAAGTGAATTTGGCTTCTTCTTTTTTTATTTAAGTCATGAACAAGGTCTAAACTGTGGTTCCTACTGAGAGAAATTAACAAACAAACAAACACCTTTCTCCAAATACCAGCTCTTTTCATCAATTAATCAAATCACAATAGCAACCATATAGATGTTGGCTGATAATGTCACTGTGAACTTAAAAATTAAAATGCTTTGCAGTGTTTTTGATGACTTCAGTTGTTTATTAATTTTGAGTTTCCTCGATCCAACTTGATTTGCTTCTATTGCTTAAGGAATGACTTCTAATTATCATAATTGCTTCTATTGAACTGTGTGTGTAAATTAGAAATACTTGGATAACTTCAAATTCGTGTCAAATCCTAATCAATGTAATGTCCGAAGAACCTTAACAGTGGAACAAACAAAGTTCAATATCCCTAGGTTTTTTGTCATTCCTAGCCAACAGCCAATGTAGTTGGGTTGGAACAAGGGTCCCGCCTTTCTAATTGGAAGTACTGCCAATTATAACACCAGTAAGAGGCTAAATTGGAGGTACCACCAGTTAACAATCTAATGAAAAGAATTAATGAAATTGACACGATTACAGACCTACGACACGAAGGTGATGCAAGGATTGAAGAAAGACAACAAAGACTACGCCTACTAGGAAGTGTCACGGCACGTCAATTTGGGGAAAACTTACTGATCGGACGATCCACTAAGATCTGGATCACGCATTCACAATTTGGAGAAATAAAAACCAAAAGAAAATAAAAGATGCTGAGAATTAGAGAGGAAATGTAGAGAGAAGTACCTAAGAGGAGAGGACGCCTGTCTTCGTCACTGCGAGAGGGTCTGAAAGTGGTGCGTCTGAAAGTGACTGGGCGGAGAGCTTCTCACGCGCGGGTAGAGAGGAGAGGCGGAGACGGCCAAGGCGGGGTGTGGAGAGGGGCGGCGCGTGAGCGAAGCAGAGAGGCAGAGATGCAGAGAAAGGGTTTGGGTTTGAGTTTACGGAGGAAACGCGTCTGGACGAGAGAGAAGCGAAGGAGAAGAGGAGGAGACGTAGACGGAGGGTAAGAAAGAGAAGAAATAGACAGACTATTTTACCCTTCCGAAAAAAACATTTCCGTTTAATTTAACGCCAGATAGGATTATGAGAGTTAAATAGTCTATCTAATCCAAACCATTCAATAGATAAAATTAACAATTGTGATTTAGATTCATTTTGCTGTGCTATAGCCAAAATAACTTTACTGTACTATAGACAAACCCTTATATTAAAACTCATTCTAAATTTATAGAATACCCATTTTACCCTTTATTAAAAGCATAAAAAGTTCATTAGACTCAAATTTGAATATGAAGAGTTCCTCTACCGTCCGATCCACACGCATCGCATTAAAATATATCCATGTAGCTTCAATATATGTGCGTGTTGGCTTTAAGATTCATGCTGATCTAGTGCGCACAAATTTTAAAGCAATTTCGATCCGCGCGCATCGCATTAAAATCTGTGCACGTCGCTTCAATATCTGTGTGTTCGTTCAAGATTTGTGTTGATCTAGCGTGCACAGATCTTAAAGCAGTTCAGACAATAGAGGAACCATTCAGATTCAAATTTGAGTATGATGGGCATTTTATGCTTTTAATAAAGGATAAAATGGGTATTTCATAAATTTAGAATGAGTTTTAATATAAAAGACAATAAAATGGGTAATTTTGTGAGTTTTTGAAGTTTAGAGAGGAAATACGTAATTTCAAACTTTGGAGGGAAAAACACGTAATTTTGATGTTTTTGAGGGGTATACGTGAAATTCCCCCTAATATAAATGACACAAAAGATCATGGAATGAATGCACATGAGTCGGCCATGGGTGAACATTTTCTGACAAAGTATTGGGGGTCTCCAACTTTTACAGGTCTCAACTCTTGTGTTACCGAATTCAAATCCTTAGATTTATCTCTTTAGCAACTTTTGTGTTAATTTGAATAATATTGAATTTTCTATAATATCAAATAAATGTAACAAAAAAGTTAGATATACATCCATTTATTTATTCCCAGGATCATATTTATCAACAGAATAATAACTCTACCTCTATTGTTTCTGTTAAATATGCAATAGAGCTTGAAGATATCTGAGAATAAACTAAAACTTATAACAAATTTTTGTCGTCATATTTTATAGGTGATGAACTAATTCCTTGAAACTTATCACCAATTTGGACCACTCTAGGCCCATTGCTTTTTTTTTTTTTTTAAATGTTTGTGTTTAACTTTATTCATTTATTTATATAAACTTATTTGATTATATTAAAGATAATTAACATGATTAACTTTTAGTTGACATGAATGACTAATTAGCTAGAAATTATATTTAGCTTAATTTTATAAATTACAGTTACACTTCATTTAGTTCAGATTAGTTAAGACAATTTGCTTAAGTAATTAGATTTTAATTAACAAATTAATTATCAGTGATGAAAATCGCAAGATCATTTTTTAAAAGATGAAAATGTCCTCAATAAATTATACATTCAACAAAAATAATAACATTCAACTTTCAATAATACATATTACATAATCAGATAGAAAAAAAAGTAAATGTAAAAAAAAAAAAAAAAACTATTCTTTCATTAACAAATAACGAAGATGCCTTTGGAGCAGATCCTGGTAGACTTGATATGGCTGCCGTATCCTTTATCTACTGGAGAAAGAGGATTGTCTTGGATCTCTTTGGAAGAAGATGGCCTATGAGTCTATGACAGACTAAATCTCCACCTAGGAAAACAATTTTGCCAATTGCATTTCCTAGAGAAATGCCAACATCTATAACAAAAGAATGTTTTTAATTATGAGCTAACATGATGAATTAGTATATTACTGAAAACAAAAAGTCAACACTACGAGGATAATCTAAAAGCGGACTACACCACAATTTACAAATTGTAATAACCTTACCGTGGCCCACGGGCAGTTTCACAAACAAAATAATTATAAAATAACCTTACCTCATCTTTATAAAGAGGTTAATAATTAGGTAGGAGGCCAGATGGGGGAATTGGGTCTTAAAATTTTTACAAATAGGGCACTGGGGATTTTATAAATTCGGATGAGGGAATTTACATATCAGGTCAGGAGTAGGCAAATAAGTTGTGCTGGATCAAAAAAAAATTAACTCTATTTTATAGATCCAGTTCTGAAGTTTGTTTTTTCAAAAATTTAGAGATAAATAACTGCCTATTCGTGTACAAGTGTCGCTCACCACGAGGCAGGCTTTTTGATAATAGTTTTTTACAGCCGTAAATGCATCTAAGAAGGACCAACATTTGTTTTATATTAGTTGCTTGTAGTTCATTGAAGTCTTACTAAGAGAGAGTTCAGTTTGGGCCGTACAGTAATTATGTGCCGAGAAAATATCCTAACATATAGATTAATAGATTATTATTGGGTTGGACTGTCATCTATTTACATAGGCCCCTAAATCTTTCTAATCATGTATGCTCACAATTTACGTTGGCTAGTAAATCTTTCTACTTAATATCTAGAAATCTGAATGCGAAGAAAAAAGGTGAGGTCTCAGGGTGTGCTGTGAATTCATATTACCTCGGATATCTCAAATGGCAAGTTTGAATTTGGTTCATTCATTATATATTAGCACAAATTTTAAGAGGCTCCAGTATATTATAGGTTTGGGCCGAATTGATCTGGATTGGATGTTCCGGATTCATACTCAAACAGTAAGGTCATGCAGAGAATCTAAATTTGTGGCCCGCTTTAAAAGATGGAAAAGAGAAGTGCATGACGTAAAATCTAGTGAGAGTGGATAGCATCAGAAGTTCAGAAAGGCAACCTTAATTCCACCCTTTTTTTCAGTTTATATTAAGAGATCATGATGATGAGAAGTACTGAGAATTTGGGTCTTAGTTCTAAATTAGAATCCTAGATTATACTATGTGGCAACTCAAATTTTGATTTTAGATCCGGACCATCTGATATGTTTTGACATAAATATTAAAGAGACCCTGTGCATTTCATCTGATATGATTTGGATTATGATCTGACAGCCTGGATCCAAATTCAAAATTTGAGTTACCTCAGAAGATTCAGACTATGTGTGAGAGAGTTTTATGTTCACATGCATGCATGTATACTGCTATTTTATGTACTTCAGCTAATTATGTGTGAGAGAGTTTTATGTTCACATGCATGCATGTTCGTATGAATTATTAAATTTCAATATAAATTTGTTCATGGAGTGGATCTCGTAAAATCTCTCCTGAATGGGATCCGGATCATGTTAGAATTCAATTCGAATCCGATTTATTAACATTCCTAAGGAAATTTTGATATTATAGAATAGATACGGCAATAATATTATACCTAATTATGAAGGAGATTTCTAAAGGGGGGAATTTCAAAATCAATTTGTGAATATTTCAGTAACTAATCTTCTTTATTTCTATTTTAGCTAAAAGACTAGCTAATTAATTAACTCTATCTAAGTGGGAAATAATAAATTCCCTTTCTTATAAAGCAGTACAAGAAGTAAAAAAAGGAAATTAGATAGCAAACCAACAACAATATTATGAAAAACAATATTTGAATGAAAAAAATTAAAGGTCAATGTGTACCTTTACGGCAGATAATGAATCAGCCAAAACTTCCATCTTCAACAATTGTGCTTTTCTTGTTGCAAAGCCATGAACTTATTGTCTCCCTCCCCTCTTCCACCGATAATAACCAAGAGTAAATAGATGGCGGCGTCAAGGACAAACCCTAGCATCCATTTATAGGAAGAGATGAATTATTTGAGCCGTTCGATAAAAAATGGATGGATGCAACGTGGACAAAACCGAAAACCACTGTGGTAGTACATTGATTACCAGCCAACAGTTTACAAAACTAGTTGTATACCAAAACACTAAACCATTTTTTTTTACGTAGATCTGGTCGACAACTTGACTATGCACCGCAAATAGTTATAATTTGACAATTTGACTATACACTGCCTGGTAATACTACATCCTCTGTTTGAAATAGGATAAAATTGTAGTGATTAATACACATAATTTAATTTTAATCTATTGATGTTTTGCGATGAAGTAAAAAAAGGTGATTAGAAAAGATAATATAAAGTAGGAACGAGAACAGAACACCAAAATATCCCCGAGGATTTATGTTGGATTCCAAGAAAGATTTAGTAAAAAATATCGTAAATATAAATATTTATGGATTTAAACTATATATTTGAACCAAACACACTAGTTGGTACTTAATACTAGAGATATTTATAGATTCCTTTCACATGCATTATTGCTTGTAAGTAATAATATTACGTTCATGTACAAATTACAACAGAAATTAAATTAACTTAATTTAAACTATTTGAAAAAGAAGGGTATTTCAATTACTAAATTTAAATTTAAATAACAATAATAATAACCAATATAAGATTAAATCTAAGAGGTATTTGTGTTCTAATGAGGTGGAGTAACATTACTTCACCTATAGAGGTAAAATTGTTGAAGTATTTAATCCACTTACTTCATCTATAGAATATCTAATCCTTTGCTGATAATAAACAAGAGTGAATAGTTGACGGCACATCTACGTATTTATCAAGGAAAACTCTTAACACCATTTTTATGCAATAAGATGAACTATTTGAGCCGTTGGATAAAAGATGGATGCCACCTAGACAATATCGAAAACAACTTTGGTGTAAATATCCGTGTACCAAGGCATATAGCATTATCTTATGTACATATGGTCGACAATTAGACTATACACCACAAATAGTTATAAGCAATCATGCTCTATTTGGCAAGTGCAGTAGAGTAAAAATAGAGTAGTGATTAATACGCATAAACAAAGACAATATAAAGAAGTACGAACCAGGATAAAAGACCAAAATATCCTCAAGCATTTATGTTGGATTCTATAGAAAACTTAGTCATTAAATATTTATGGAGTAAAACTATTTGAACCTAACACGCTAATTGGTATATAATACTATAGAATTTATGTATTCTATTACTTGTATTATTGTTTTATGTAATGGTTTTACGTTCATATAGAAATTACTAACAAATTAAATGAACTTAGTTTAAATTATTTGAAAAAATAATTATTATTAACATTCCTAATAATGATGATGATGATGATGACACCATACTTCATAAAAGTATTTGAAGTCATGGTTTAATTAATACCACACTTCATCTTAATAATAATAATAATACCATACTTCATCTTACTCATAATTTACATTTCGTTTGATAGTTTTAAGTCATGATTTAATTAATCTGCCTAGAGGAGTAAGATGTTGTCTAATGAACCTCTGCTATGACAGTGGGGTCTAAACCCCCAAAATATATTTAGTTGATATCTTAAATCTCTTCTATCATGCTTAATCTGGTTCCTATATGCCATAATCTAATTAATTGAAAGAACAAGAAATTACTGAAAATGTCGACTTTGCATCCTGAGCCTTTGGCAGTCCCTCTTGTCTCTTCCTTCTTTTTCTCAGCTGTTCTGGCCTCCTTGCACCGACCATGACTCAAGGGATGGGTTTATATATACTAGGGAGCATGCTTGGGCCCTATGTTGTGCCATTAATGGCCTATTATGGCAGGGAGAGGAAGAGTAAGGCCCCGCACCTCGCCGCCCTCGCCACGGCCACCCAGCCCTGCACCTCTTGCAGTTCGCCCCCGCCTCCGACAAGGCGATTTTCCGATTTGGCCCAGCCACTCACAGCCGCTCCTCAAGAAGTGTTTTGTAGCGGGTAGCGATATATGGGCTAAGAATTAGGCTGCCACAAGGGCCCAAACAGTAATAGGCAACGGATCAGACAGAAACAAAAGTCCAATTGATATGGGCCTAATATAGTTTTTCAAAATTTAGGTCATACTGGATTCGCCCCATTGTGTGTAGTCATGTTTCGTCATATGTTTTTTTTTATAGTTGACTGCTTGCAGCCGTCAACGAATATATATTACAAATGTTATAAGTTATATTTACAATGATACACCTCTCTAATTTCTCGTCATATGTTATGCCGTGAACAAAGTTATTTGTATGTCGTGTTATTTTTGTCAAAGAATGATCACAACGTGAAATACACTAAGTCACGATTTTTTTATGGACATGTATGATATAATTTTTTGACGTCCTAGATTGAATCCAAAAAGTATTTAATCTACTTACTCTTTCATCTTTCACGCTACTTGAAAGACAGCGCGATGTAATAGGAAGTAATTAATCTCACAATAATTTTGACATATAGACATATTTATAAAAAAGTAATTAAACATATTTTTATAATTTATTTTGAAGAGCTAGCTAGGGACATAATTTTTTGAAGAACTAGCTAGGGTTGAATTATATAAAAACTAAAAGAAAATTAATTAAATTTTAATATATATAGATATATATATAATAAACAAAATTAAAATATAAGATGGCTAATTACATTTTGACTTGCACAAAGATCCGCTGATGTGATATGACACGTTTAATTTGTCTCTGCATGGAAATCCGGTATATATAATTCCGTCAGGCGGCCTGCAACAGTCTCAGACTCTCTCACATGCCTGCGCCAGCCCTTGGAAATTGTAAATAATAAGCTGTCCGGTCCGTTCGGAGCTCTTTATTTTAGACCCACATTAACAATTTAATTGAGTTTGAGACGATTATAAAAAGTCTTGGTCCAGAAATTTCTTGAACAATTCGTGTCGTGGGATCTGGATAGATTCGGAATTAGAGTGGATTATTCGGATCCGTTTACTCAGGGCGGAGCTACATACAATGAATGGGGGTTGACCCCCATTCATTTTGAATTTTTTTTTATTTATACTCTATTTTAATATAGATTTAAGTAAAATATTATGGATAGTGTGAAATTGACTCCCATTCGTAGTAGAAAAATTTTATATGCTTGACCTCCATTCACGTTTGACTCCCATAGTCTGAAAGTCTGGCTCCGCCCCTGCGTTTACTCCTCCGGTTGTTTAACTATTTTTGAACTTTTGAGTTTATTTAAGGAAGAAAAATAAAAAAATGTGAATTTTTTTGTTAAATAAAGAAACAATATTGTTAAAAAAAGTTATGTATAAAAATACATTTATTGTTCACAATTTGAATAGTTGTTTGAACAAAATAATGGTTTAAAAAATATGTTGTTTTGGTTGTATAGTCACTTTTGATTAGGTGGTATGTCGTGTTGTGATCAGGTCGGTTTACGTATTGTTGTGTATGATGTTATTTTTTTTTAAAGACAGTCATGACACGTGATATGCAAGTTAAAGCATGTGATCGATACATATGTTTTGCCGTGTCAGGTCGTATCAGAGTCATGTAGTTCTGTGACATGTTCATTCATAATTTGACTTATTTATATTTCTAGATTGAATTGAAAAGTTTTTGAATTCTAATGTAGAAGTAAATTGTTCAAGTATTTAATTCACTTGAGTATGTTTGGTTGGATTGAGAATATGTTATTCTTGAGAACAAGCTATTCGGAACAAACTATTCGGTGTTTGATTGGGTTAAAATAGTTAGAATAGAGAATCAAACTTGTTTGACTTATTAGAACAAGTTATTATCACAAAAAGTTAGATTAAGTTAGTCTAATAAGACAAACGTCAATTTTGATATTCTATCAGATTGCAACCAAATATATTTTTGTTCTTTTACGCTACTTGCCAAACAGAGAGATGACAAAACAAAAATTCATAATACGACGAAATCTCATTATTTAGCATATTTAAACATTTTACAAAAGAAAAATAAAAAGTAAACATATTCTTATATAAACCACCCCCCCCCCCCCCCCCCCCCCTCCCAAAAAAAAAAACTCATCAGTAGTAGCTATTTATTTTCGACAAAATAAATATTGACTAAAGTGCTCAGATATTCTCAGCTTTATACGATAGGTTTCAAATTATTGATTCATATAATTAATTAAAACAACGTTACAGCACTAGCTCGTTGTAGTTAAAATAAGGCCAACTTTATCAATTAAAACTCAACTTATGAGGTATGAGCACCAAATTTCAAAGTACATGTTTAATATTTATAAATACGAAAAATAGAAAAGGTCTTCTACGTAGTTGAAAGCCACAACCCATTATCTTTCTCTTAAAAAAAATAATAATACCACATTTCTTTAATAGCTGTAATCCATTTGTCATTAAAATTAAAAATAAATACATAATTTCTTTAATACCTGTATCCATTTGTCATTAAAATTAAAAATAAAATACAAGTAAAACTGGCAAAATCAACCTATCTAAAATATTAACAATGACAAGGCAAAGGAAAAAAAAAAAAAATATGAAGACATGGCTTCAACTGCAGAAGAAATCAAGATCAAATTAAAGATGAGCTCAAAAAAAGGACTGTTGTGTACTGGCCAGAGGCCTTCCGGCCCTGCTTATTCGCGATGCTCTTCCTTTTCAACTGCCGATGGGTCGCGTGATGATGAAACAACTCATGTCTACAGGAGGACCAGGACCATGTCAGAACAGCAGAAAGGAAGCAGGGGGGGGTTTTTGTATGGTCCCCTGTTTTGTTGTGTTGCCGGGGGCTTTGACAATCCATCGGGCCCTCCTTCACCGAGTAAGTTCTTCGATTTCTCTTTGTTAATGCCTTTTCTTTATTTTGTACTTTTTATTATTCCTTTTGTGTTATGTCTTTCTAATGCAAATTTTTTTCTAAAATTCCCAAGTGAGTACTTGATTTGGTTCTGACAAATGTTCTGTGATGGTCTGTGCTGTGAGTCAATTATTACCATTTCAGTAGAATAGATGAAATTCATTAGATCTAAATTTGGTGATACCAGATCATTGTTGCAAGTGATACAATGATTTTGTGATTATGACATTGCATAACATGGTTTTTTATACTTTAAATCTGTATTTAATTGGTTGAAGCAAATCAGATGTTTTTTCAGTTGTAAACAAGATAATGAGGCCATTAGTTGCACTTTTGCCTTAGTTTCTGTTACTTCTAATGTTCATCCATTATAAAAATTTATGCATTTATTTGATTATCTTCATTAACAATTGAGCACAGCACAAATACCTCTTTAAGTCCCGTTCACCCTTTATTTTCTTTTTCTTTTCAATTTCAGTGCACCAAGAAGAAGGTTCAGGTTCCATAAAGAGTGTCGATGGAAGGTTTCAATTGGAACCAAACAGGCTAAGCAAATCACTAGCAAAGAAGTCGTCGTTTCAAATGATCTCATCCCACAAAAAATTCACTCTAGAAGAGATTTTGAAAGCCACAGACTATTTCTCGAAGAAGTCTCAGATCGGCGAAGGCGGTTGTAGTATGGTCTACAAGGGAGAACTTACAGATGGAACAGTCGTTGCTGTCAAGCGTGCCAAAAAGGTCTATCACTATATAGTCTTGATTATTTAATTAAATATGAAAATGGTGATATTGGGAAGCAATTGCTAATTTAATTTTGCATGTTTACCCTGATCTGTCCTTTGTTTAGAATTTGGGAGATGTCCATTTGACTCAGGAGTCATTTCGAAGTGAAATTCAGACCTTTCAGCAAATAGCACATCTAAACTTAGTTGGTTTTTATGGCTACTTGGAGTATGATAATGAGCAAATCATTGTGGTTGAGTACATACCGAATGGCAACCTCCGGCAACACCTTGACGGTAATTTCACTCGATCGGTATCACTGTTCATTTTGTGCTGAAACTTGTCAATAGATAAAGTTTAGCTTATATCTTAGAGATCTATATACAATTCACATACAGGTGTTTTTGGGAAGATTTTGGATTTTGGAACCCGGTTAGACATCGCTATAGATGTTGCCCATGCGATTACCTACCTTCACACGTATTGCGGTACATCGATCTAAAACTCAAATATTTTTTCTTATTTATCACATTGCTTGAAAAATTAGAAGTTATTTTTGGTATTCGATTTTGCAATGTTTTGGTGACCTTTTATTCAGTCATTTCATTTTCAAACATGTTCTGAATGTAGATAAGCCGATAATTCACCGGGATATCAAATCCTCGAACATACTCCTGACAAACAGTCTCCATGCAGAACAGCAGAAGTAACTGATTTTGGGTTCTCTCGGTTCGGCCCAACTGAGCATGGAGCAACTCATGTTCAAACCGGAGTTAAAGGCACCATGGGATACCTCGATCCTGAGTATTTTATGACAGCAATTTTAACCGATAAAAGCGATGTGTTTTCTTTCGGAGTACTATTAGTGGAGATGATGACCGGACGACACCCCATGGAGCGGAAAAAAGGGAGGGAACGGATCACAGCCAGATGGGTTAGTCTGAATCAATTATGTGTATCATGATTGCAATTGTTTACAAAAGGTTGATCATAATTCATAAGATTGCAATTAGCAATGACTTAATGCAATTTGATTGATTTCAGGCAATTGAGGAGTTTAAAGGAGGGAGAGCTGTTAAAACTTTGGACCCAAATTTGGAACCAAATTTACCAATTAATATAGCACTTGAACAGATATATGAGTTAGCTGCTCAATGCCTTGCTCAAACAAGAGAAATGCGACCCAAGATGAAAACATGCGCAGAGATGCTCTGGAGCATCAGAAAAAGCTATCAAGACCTCTTGAATTCAGAAAAAAATCACCAAAATAAAGTATTGATCAGCGCAAAGGATCGCCTTGAGGCGTATTAGAAAGGAGAGTTTCATTGGTGTAGAATTATAAATGCAGACCAATTAGCATGTTTTATTACAAAAATTTATGTGAATTGATTTGTGTTGATAATGCATGCATGTATATATACTTTTGTAAATTGCAGTCTCAATTTTTTTTATTAAACTGTATAGTGTATACTTCTTTTTATTGTCAAGATATTGAGATCACACCAAGAGATTGCTTTATTTATTTATTTTCATTTTGTAGTCTTTTCTCTAACATTTTTCAATTTACATATTTATATTTTTTCAGTTTCAAATTAGTTTTGTTTTTCTTTTGTTTCTTATTTCTTTCAGTTGTCATTTTATTAATAGAACTGACTGGACTTTCGCTTTTTCAGTTACCCTGATTTTGAAAAATAAATAGATATATACTTTCTTTCGTAGTTTCACTGTTGTTTATGGACCAACTGTGCTCTCAATCATAGAATTTTTTGTAAGAAAGGTTAATTGGGGCGAGACTGTAAGAATGGTAAATTTTTCAGATCATATGGTCCAGACTGTTTTTACTGTTCATCCGGATCTGGAATTTTCAAAGTGGCTTAATAAATAGTAAAAAAATTCCAAAAAATGTAAAATTTGGTCTCCAAGCACATTTCAATATTTAGAACATGTTGAACAGTTCGGATCGGTTGTTTGAACATCAGAATGACAGATGCAGCACTTGGCCGAAATGCTGCCAGCAGCAAATTAGCCATACTATATATATATATATATATATATATTTTTTGAAATATGGTTTGGGGTTGAACCACCTAGTACATTTCAAAACCCCTACTAGTATGTATTAAAATAGAGGATTTCCCCACTTTGTGGGTTTCGAACACACGACTTCTCACGTAGGAGCCATGTGTCTATTATATTTATATTTATATTTATTTTTTAACGAGTAGAATTAGGGTGTTCTTGAACTCACAAAGTCTCTCATGAGCTTAACTCTAAAGACTTTAAATGACAAATTCAACTATTTAAACTAATCTACTTTACGAGTGATGTGTGTACATGCAAATTTTATAAATTTTGAATTAATTTTGTGTAAATTCAAGCAGTCAAGAAATTATCTTTTTATCGCTTGACTTTATAATAAATTAATTCAAAAAATTATAAATTGTGTATGAAATGGATCACTCGTTAAGTAAATCAGTTTCAACAGTTTGAATTCGTTATTTAAAGTCAATTTTATAAATTTAAGAATTAAGCTCACTAAATAATTTGGTAAACTTAAGAACACCCTAGTTCTACTCTATTTAATTTAGAAGAACTACGGTGCTTTTAAGCTCATCAAGCCATTTGGTGAGCTTAATTTCAAATTCTATCGGCATAATTTCAAACAACAAATCTAACAGTAACTAATATATTTGTGATGCGTTTATATGTCAATTTTAATTGTGACTTAATTTTATTAACAGTAGACATATCGATCTCCTTGTTACTATGGTGGCCAGTGAATAGGGGTGTCAATGATACCCTTTTAACTGTTTACCTGACTCGTACTGTATTCGATAAGGCGGGTATGGTTAAGTTTTGTTCGTTAGCTTATCGGGTATGGGTATGGGTAAGGATTTTGTTTGTTAGCTAAACAAGTATGAGTACGGGTAAAGGCTATTTCGTATCTGTTACCCTATAGGGTAATTATATAAAATAAAATTATATGATAATGTTTGAGCAATAATTATTTATGGTAAAATTTATTTGTGTGATATTTTATATGAATGTTTGAGCAATAATTAGTTATGTACTTCTATATTTTTTGTTATAAGAAAATGTTAAACATATTATTTTTATTTACATGTTTTGTTATTTAGTTAAATAATTGAATCTATCCGAGAAATATTCATGTTTTTAAATTGTTTTGCTTTATAGAAAATACTATTTTGTTAGAATTGATTGCATTTTTTTTTTATTAGTGATGTGATTGCATATGTGTAAAATGAATGAGTTTTGATGTGTTATTTGTAAATATATTAAAATTAATTACTATATTAGTATTATCCGTAATTCATGCGCTACCGTCTTTATCCGTAACGGATAAAGGTAGGATAAAGTCAATTCTTAATGGATAAGAGTATAAATAAGATTAATTCTCAGTGAGTATGAATATAAAAATACTTTCACCGTACCCGTATAATACCCATTAACAATTTGACACTCCTACCAAACTTTCTCATACAAAAAGAGTTATTTTGAATCTTCATTAGGCGAACGCATTTGAAAGGTTATTTTTTTAACGCATTTGATCGGGAGTCAAACTTGTATTGATCTTAATGATCAATCAGATAATTACTAATAGAAGAGGTCTATGTCAACGGAACCTGTGCTCACCTAGGGCTGTCAACGAGCTGGCTCGGGCCGAGCAAGGTCCTAGCTCAGCTCGTTAATTCTACACCGAGCGAGCTGGACCTTTGGCACTCGAGCTAAAAATCCAGCTTGAACTCGTGACGAGCCAACCCGAGTTGGCTCGCTGGGTTTGGTTGGATCTTATTTTAAGAAGAAAATAAATTCTACACACTTTTTGGATTGAACTGAACCGAGCTGGACCGAGCTATATAGTATAAAATGCACACAAAATCAGACAAATTTACAAATTGATGCTAGCCGAGCTAGCTCGCGAGCTAACGAGCAAGCTAGGCCCTAGTGTGAACTCGTTAATTCTGGACCGAGTTAGTGGCGAGCTGGCTCGTTAACAGCTCGGTCCACTAACGAACGAGCTGTTAGCGAGCGAGTCAGGTGCGAGTCACGATCAAGCCACGAGCTACGAGCTTTTTTGCCACCCCTATGCTCACCTGTTTTATTCATATTGATAGATAATGTTTTAATTAATTAATGCTAATCTGGTGGTTATTTTAAAGGTTTACCAATTCATAGGTTTAGAACGAAAGGTGATTATTTCACAATATTTTAACGACGCTTGACGAATAGCTATTTATTTTATTTTATTTTATTTTATTTTATTTTGTTTTGTTTGCATATTATTATTTTGAATTTTTCGTTGAAGTCCCTGAATTATTCAATGAATTCGACTCTGTCATAAAGTATTATTACAAAATATTATAAAAATTATAAATTATAATACAGCGACATCTGGTGCAAACATAAAAGTATTGTATGATTCAGAGATTACGTACCTACTTTTATGTAATTTTGCAGTATTTCAAAATTTTGAATTATTATTTAGTAATTCTTACTGAATTATCTTGTAATAATAATAAATGTGGGGCTGTCAACAAATACGTACACTGCAGAGGCTCTGTTGTTAATCATGAACTGTTATTACATAGCATACTTTATATTGTGCCTTCTTTTTTCTATATTAAGTAATTATTAAACCAATTAAAGAGCTCACTTTTATCTGGTCTCCACTCATTCCAGAAATTAAAAAAAAGGGGAAATTTCACGTATACCCCTCAAAAACTTCAAAATTACATAGTCCCTCCTCCAAAGTTTGAAATTACGTATTTCCCTCTCTAAACTTCAAAAACTCACAAATTTACTCATTTTATTGTCTTTTATATTAAAACTCATTCTAAATTTATAAAATACTCATTTTACATTTTATTAAAAGCATAAAATGCCCATCATACTCAATTGAATCTAAAGGGTTTCACTACTGTCCACACTGCTTTAAGATATGTGCACGCTAGATCAGTGCGAATCTTAAAGCGTACACACACGGATATTGAAGCAACGTGCACAGATCTTAATGCAATTCTTGCTGATCGAAATTGCTTTAAAATCCATGCGCGCTAGATCAACACGAATCTTAAAGCCAACACTCATAGATCTTAATGCGGTGCGAGTGAATCGGATGGTAGAGGAACTCTTCATATTCAAATTTGAGTCCGATGGACTTTTTATGCTTTTAATAAAGAGTAAAATGGGTATTTTATAAATTTAGAATGAGTTTTAATATAAAAAATAATAAAATGGGTAAATTTGTGAGTTTTTGAAGTTTAGAGGGGGGAATATGGAACTTCAAAGTTTTTGAGGGGTATACATGAAATTCCCCAAAAAAAAAAAAATCGTTTCTGAGTTGTGGAAATACAGGAAGTTGACTCTGCAAGTGTGATCAATTTAGTTAATATAAAATTGTTAATTGAACTTTTCTCTTTTATTAAAAAAAATGTACTTTATTATCAGTTTTCCATTAAACTGACCGCTGATTAATTCTAATAGTTGTATTCATGACGTCGGGAGAATAGAAATACATGACGTATTTCAATGGCAGTTGTAACTTTGTAACTTTGGGATTTGGGGAGATATATGGTAAAGAATTAACAGTGTTATTTTGCTATTTTTATCTCATAAAGTGTATAAGATATATATGTTATAATCCATATAATTGAATTAATTAATTAACCTAACGATTAAAAATTTCAGCTAATTAAAAGTTTAAATTAACTAAATAGGTTAAATAAAAGTCAATTAAACGGTAGATAATTTTGTTACCTATCGATTAAATAGATCAATTGAATTAATTAGGATTTCAGTTTTAAAATTTTAAACTTGATAATTTATTTTCTTAAATTAATTTAGGCGAATAAAATAATTAAACAAATGTAGACGCATATTTATGGTAACAATGGTTCTGATCAATTCATAGAAAACGAAATTGAATAAACTGAACAAACCACTCGTTACACGAACGACTACGCGAATTTTGAAATTTAAAATCTTGGGAAATCAAAACTTTGGATTTTGGTGATCTGGCTCTTCCCCTCCTGGCGAAACAGACCACCTCACAATTCCTTTTTGTCTTTTCTTTTTTCCGCCGACTCTCCTTCTCCCCTTTTGAGTGCTCACTGGTTCACAGCCTCTCTCTCTCGCTCTTTCTTCTCTTTGGCGCAAGTCAGCCCCCTCTCTCTCTCTACTGCTCTCTTCTACTCTCTCTCACTCTCCATTACTCCTCTCTCTCTCTCTCTCTGCCTCTATTACTCTCCTCTCCGCCCTTTTCACCCTCTCCCTCTCTCTCACTGATTTCGCCTTTGCCTCTGAGTTGAGCATCCGAAAACCCTAAATAAAGGTTTGGGGGTTTGTTCCGTTGATTATCGAGTGATTCCGTGGTGCCTTGCTGTTGGTGAAACCATTGCCGTGTGCAATCTCTGGAGCCAAGTTGCTTGCTGATTTCCTTTGACGGCCGTGAGGCGAGCCAAATCACAGTACCGGCCAAATACCCTTGTTGCCTTTTTGCCGAGTGCTGCCTCCTCTCTATTCTGGTACACATTCGAATACCGTTTTGGGATTGATTAAGATGCCTAATGGTGCCTTGTTGAATTAAAATGTGGTGCCGAACGTCAAGATGTTGATTTTCTTGATTCGGACAATGACGGATTTCGAATCCCTTTTTGGACTTGTGTCATCTGCTGGTCTTTCGGTTCTCTTTGGGAACCCCATATCTTTCGGCCTTACCATCACTGTACCAGTATAGGTACAGTGATACCTTGTTGAGATGGTGCTGTGTCTTTTTGGTATTGTGTGATCTGTTTCTGTGTGGTAACCAGACCTGAACTGACAGGACCTAAATGCAAATTATCTGATTTGGTAGAATGATTGTGCAAAAAAAAAAAAAAAAATGCAACCCTTATGTAATTATAGTAATTAAAGGGGGCTTAAAGGAAAATGTGTGTTTTGAATTAAAGGGGGGCCGGATATGAAAATTTGAGATGTAAATGGGCTTAGGCCCAACCGAAAATTTAGAATGGAATTTGGGCCTCTTAATTAAAATTCGGATTGGGCCATTGATTGTTTAAATAAAAGGAGGCCTTGGCCTCTTTTCTAGTAGGCCGGCCTTAAAAGATTTAATGGAATGTTGGGCCATGATTACTTAGATTAAAGGGGCCTTGATCTATATTTCTGTTTGGGCCTTAACATGAATTTATTAATAAATTCAAGGAGGCTTGGGCCTTTATCTATTAGGGCTTGGCAGATTTTTAAATTAAGAAGGGATAAATGTTGCCTCGGATTGACGGAATAAAAGGGCGGCTTTTAAAATTTAGGTTTTAATAAAGTAACCGAATAAAACCGGATGCTTATGTAAACTTAAATTAACTCGGGAAATGATTATACCGTCCGGGTCTTGATGCCTCAGTGAGAGTTCATAACATAATTTGAACAGATACTATACAACCCTATATGGACACCTGTATGATCCCGAAACACACCAAATAAAAATAAAAATATTTCAACACATGTAGATTAATTAGGATTTTTAAATGTTAAGCACATATTAGATTAAATTAAATAAGTAGATAATCACATATTATTTTATATTTATAAGTTATTGACTTGTACAAATTATTAGAGTAAATTCGTAAAACTTTAGAAATATTCTAACTAAATAATTAACACTTACAAATTTCGTACTTAAGATCTAAAATTACTTGTAGCTTAATTAATTAGGAAAATACGTTATTTTACAAGTGATTAAATAGAAAATTTATAATAGCAATTTAAATTACGTAGGTTATACATTACTGATTTTTATTGGATTTTTATTGTAAAAATATGTAATAGCCTTAAGTTAAAAGTTATGAATATTTAAAATTACATTAAATTAAATTAAACCAACCTTGACCTAATTTTACGCTCAATCGGAATCGAATAAAATCGATCGAAAAGGTTGAGCAGATTCGAACACTTAGTGAAATTAATCAAACGGGGAAATAAGGGTCACGAATACTTAGTATAGACTCTAATTAAGTTACGACTAAATTGCAGGTCAGCCGACCTACACCGAGTTCGATCCGTGGTCTGATCCCGCTGACGGTTACACCGGAGCAGGCGAGGATTGTGCAGATTACGGTGATCTCTAGTGCTATCTTTTTCTACCCCTACGGCTATCAGGTGTGGGATATCTGCATTATTCTTTCGTGGCGTACTCTTACCAGTCGACCACTTGACCTGTCATCCGTACTTTAAATTTAGTAGTTGCATTAGAGCATGTTTAATCCTTTCTGAACTGTAATTTAGGATTTGCACAACCCCTTCTAAATTGAGAATTTAATGCTTTCTTAGGAGTAGTGTAATTTAATTAATAATATATTAGGATATTAGTTGCCCTCTTCTCGTAGAGGACAACATATTATTGTAGTTAAGCATGTGCATTGGTGAGCGTGAGATAGAAGACCGAATGACTGCTTTCCGTCACGTAGGCATGGGATGCGTGACGGTTCGTGGGTCATTGGGCTAAGGGATCACTTGATCCCTTAGAGGTCTTATTAGGATTATTATTATTATATGCATGAGATTGGTAGTATATCATTTTCGATCATTTTACATATTGTGCGGACCGATCTCGAGTCCGGAGACGATTCGGGAGGTATCCCCCCTACATTATGAGCTACTTGCCTAGTACGGCTGCCAAGGTTGCGGTGCAGATTTTATTTTGTTGTTATGGGCCGCTCACGAGCCCTTGTCCCATTGATCTGGCCGGATGGTGGAGTTTCGTCTCTGCTCATGAGGAGATGAATTGACTTATTCTTACGTCTTGCTTGTAGTTTTCTCCTATTTTATATGTTTGGTGATGAATCGTCTAGACTAAGGAAAATGCACAAATTTTTGGATATAACCATCGGCTAGCGTGCACCAGCCTACGGGTTGAAGTCTTTGGGGCAAAGCTCGATGCTGTTAGGCATCAGGTATCTTTGCTCCCCTGATCGCAGTCCTTGTGTTATGTCACCTTTGAGATATAAATTCAATTTGATTGAATTTGACACGGCACGGGGTGATAAAATTATCCGTATTATTATTATATAAAATTGTACACACAGTACCTATTGTACTGGACTTCGGTTGAGTATAATATTCACCTTCTGATTTTATTTTGGGAAATTTCATCATTTTGGCATATTAGGAAAGTCACATCATGTCATCTATTATATGTATATTTTTCTTTGTAGTACTATGATAGGTTTAATTTTCGTAACATATGCATTAAAAGTGAATTACCGACCTTACGTAGATTTCAAATTAAAATGTGCTTTGACTTAAGAGGATCCCTGAAGGGATAATACTGGGTCACACACTGGGCGATCATTCGCTCATCCCCTCCTTTTTATGGATGTGGGCAGGTACAGAGTCTGATGGTCCGCAGCAGGAGGCGTCAGGAGCTGTCCCCGACGGTCACATCACTTGATATAGATTAGGGGCTTCTGTTTAGGATTTTGCGAGTCCAATGTTTTGTTATATATATTGGACTCAATAGATCATGTATCCCTTTGATTAGCTATGTTTATTTTATCCCGAGGTGGATTGTATGGATGTGTGTATATGTATGTTTATTTGATATTTATGACTATTGCTTGTTTGTATTATATTACTTCCGTTGTTGTTTGATTATTATATTGTTTAGCCTTGCGTGTTTATCGATGATTAGACACGAGGCGGGGATTTGATCATACCCTAATCCGGAAATTCTGGTTTGGGGTGTGACAATATATATATATATATATATATATAGAGAGAGAGAGAGAGAGAGAGAGAGAGAGAGAGATAGAGAGAGATAGGCTAATGTCATAACGTTATAACTTCGGTCCGAAGTTATAACGAGTCGTTTATTAGTTTTTAAAATCCAAACAACCGATCCGAACCGTTCAACATGTTCTCTATATTGAAATGTGCTTGGAGACCAAATTTTACATTTTTTGGATTTTTTTTGCTATTTATTAAGCCACTTTGAAAATACTGATCCGATGGTTCAGAAAATTTTACTGTTTTTTACTATTCACAGCAGATCTGCGATTTTCAAAGTGGCTTAATAAATAGTAAAAAAATTCCAAAAAATGTAAAATTTGGTCTCCAAGCACATTTCAATATTTAAAAAAAGTTGAACGGTTCGGATCGGTTGTTTGAATTTTAAAAACTAATAAATAACTCGTTATAACTTCGGCCGAAGTTATAACGTTATGACATTAGGCTATATCTATATATCTATATATATATATATATATATATATATATATATATATATGAGTAAGGCTACGGTGCTTTGCAAAGTAAACCCACCCCTTTACTTCGGGCTACTTTTTGGATTTTGAAAATCCAAACAACCGATCCGAACCGTTCAACATGTTCTAAATATTGAAATGTGCTTGGAGACCAAATTTTACATTTTTTGAAATTTTTTTACTATTTATTAAGCCACTTTGAAAATCGCTGATCCAACGGTGAACAGTAAAAAACAGTAAAATTTTCTGGACCACCGGATCAGAAACTTTCAAAGTGGCTTAATAAATAGTAAAAAAATTCCAAAAAATGTAAAATTTGGTCTCCAAGCACATTTCAATATTTAGAACATGTTGAAAGGTTCGGATCGGTTATTTGGATTTTCAAAATCCAAAAAGTGGTCCGAAGTAAAGGGGTGGGTTTACTTTGCAAAGCACCGTAGCCTTACTCTCTATATATATATATATATATATACTCTCTCTCTCTCTCTCTCTCTCTATATATATATATATATATATATATATATATATGAGATAGGCTACCATGCTTTGGGAATTAAACAGCCCCTTTTACTTCCCATTACAGTCCATTGGATCTGCTTTAAAAACCGTGCAGATCAATCTGATCTGATTCCAAAAATGTCGCTGAGATTTTATTTTTCGGATCTCCATTAACTGGACCCATCCATTTCTCTCTCAAAGCGTATTCTCCTCTCAGGCACCCCTAAACCTAAATCGTACCCCTCTCCTCTCCCGCTCCTCTCTTCTCCTGGCGTCACTGTCGTAACATGCCAGGGATCTGGCTGACACATGTTCTTCCAATGAGTACCATTTTCTTTCCTCTCTTCCTGCATTAAAATCCTTGCAAAAAGCAATCACAAAATTGCATCAAGATCTGGCTGACACATGTTCTTCCAATGAGTACCTCTTGAGATATTTATCCTCTGCTGGGACAAAGGTCTAAATTTGTCAACCACTACCATTCAAGTTGAAGGTGTGTACGACTTTTTGTTTTTAATTGTAAAGCATAATAAAGGGCGCAGATTTTAGGAAGTTTTTAATCGAAATTGTTAAAATTGGAAAAAATTAGGTATGTGTCAGATTGTTAAAGTTTGAGATGTGGAAACTATTTTGTAATGCCAAGTCTTAGTTTCTGTTATTCTGGTATAGCAAAACAAAGTTTCTGAAAATGTGTTTAAAGGCCTTTTTGAATATATGAGGGCTTGAACTGAGTACATGCAAATGCTTGCTTTAGTTAAAATTCATGTTATGTAAATTTTTGTGTTATTTTTATACTGTTAATGAGCAACTTATGGATATTCATTAAATTAAATTAGATTTAAACTAAAATAAAAGTTCAATAATGCAATCTGGTTTTTATAATTACACATTAATTTTTTTAACAATATGTTATTTCCTTGTTCAGCTTGCTTTGTGCGAGAACCAATGTCATCATGTGCTGTTTCTAATAGTATAGAGATAGGCTCAAACGACATTTCTGTCGATGGAGATGAAGATAATCAGAGAATTCAGATGCAGGTAATTCTTTATTATTTTACATTTTTAAATCGTTTACAATTTCAACATAAGCAAGATTGTTTAGTGATTATGGTTTGCTTATGTGTAACAGGTAGATATCACTGATCCCTACATCTATTATTACGAAGCAATACAAGCTGATGAGCCTTTGTCAAATGATGCAACTAAGCCGTACGTCGGCATGGAGTTCAGAACGCACGAAGAGGCATACACTTTCTACAATAATTATGCATGTCTTGTTGGATTTAGTGTTCGCAAAGCCACTACAACAAATAATAGGAATGGGTTGTCGTCAATTCGGTACGTTTGTTCAAAAGAAGGAAAATCTACGTGGTATAAAAGAAAAGAGAGGCCGATTGGATGCTCGGCGGATCTTGCTACACCTGAGAAAGAGCATGGGATTACAAGGGTCGATTGTAAGGCCTCATTTAGGATCAGAATTATGAAAAGTGGAAATTGGAAAGTGAGCGTATTTGTGGAGGATCACAAGCATGAGCTGATCACAAGCCCTTCGAAGATTCGAAATTTGCGATCACATAAGCGCATGACGGCAGATGATAAGGACATAATCCGTAAATTGAGTGCTCAAAATGTGGGAACATCACAAATTATGGAATATATAGCTGCCCAACATGATGGTAAGGAGAATGTTAGGTTTAAGAAAAAAGATATAAGCAATCTGATATCGGGAGATAATGTAAAGCTCATAGGGGTTGATGTTCATACAACTTTGATGTATTTTAAACAGAAACAAGAGGAGGACCCCGAGTTTTTTTATTCGGTATTGGCAGATGAGCATGGTGTTATCAATAATATTTTTTGGGTTGATGGTAGAGCAAGAAGAGCATACAAAGAGTTTGGTGATGTCGTGACTTTTGACACTACCTATCAGACAAACAAGTACAACATGCCTTTCGCACCGTTCATTGGAGTCAACCACCACCGTCAATCCATCTTATTTGGCATGGCTCTTCTCAAATGCGAGACGGCGGATAACTTTTGTTGGTTGTTCAAAACATGGTTGGCGGCAATGTACGACAAGCATCCTTCTGCCATTATTACTGACCAAGATCCCGCAATGAGAAAGGCAATTGAGTTGATTTTTCCAAACACTGTCCACAGATGCTGCCAGTGGCATATAATGAGAAAGGCAAGAGAACGGTTTGCTCGGCTTTACCATGAGATGCCTGGGTTCGAGGATGAATTAAAGGCTACAATCATCCGCAGTAAGACGGTTTCAGATTTTGAGAAACGTTGGACAGCTATGTGCAACACGTACAACTTGCATAACACTGACTACATCAAGGTGATGTACAAAAATCGAAAGCAATGGGTGCCAGCCTACTTTCGAGGCACTTTTTTTGCCGACATGTCAACTACTCAGAGGAGTGAGAGTATGAATGCTCTATTTAAGTTATTGGTAAACAACCACAAAAGTGTTTATCAATTCGTATTGCAGATTGAGAAGCTAATTGAGAGCATTTGGCAAAAAGAGAGTGATGAGGATATAAAAACTATCAATGAGGTGCCGCAACTATGGTCAAGATACCAAATAGAGGTCAAAGCACGCCAAGTTTATACTCAAAAGGTATTCTCGTTGTTCAAAGAGATGGTACAAGACAGCACACTTGGTGTTGTTCTTGAAGTCGAGAGAGGTGTCTCTTATAAGGTTAACATTTCTGAACATCCTGAAATTTATAATTATGTACCCGAGTCATACATGGTAGAAGTGGACAAAGAAATGTGTAGGGTTTCTTGCAATTGCAATGGATATATAACTAGTGGGATTCTTTGTTCACATGCTATAAAAATAATGCAATACGTGGGTATGACACACCTACCCGACCATTACATTTTGAAACGGTGGACTAAAGGGGCTAATGCAAGTGCCAAAAGATCCATTAGCGAGAGAAGTATGGATTCGGGAGAGTCGGCAGAGTTGCTGTCATTGAGGAAAGCTTCTTTAAAATCAGATTGGATGGAGCTTACCGACCTAGGGGCTGTTAGTGCAGAGGCTTTTAATTGTATGAAGGAGATAATTGCAAGTGGAAAACAGAAATTGTTGTCGGTACTAGATAAGCAAGCACAAGGAGGTTGTTTACCAAGCCTTGAAGCTAATTTCAAAGAAGGGCCAGGGAATGACCAATTGCATGCCAATTCCATATTTCATGACCCACGAGAGTCGCAATGTAAAGGTAGAAAGAAGATTTCGACACGAATGGTGCCTCCTTCTTTGAAAAAGCGCAGAACTTGTAGTATATGTGGCGAAAAAGAGGGCCATAACTCAAGAACTTGCCCAACGGTACAATTCTTTTTACATTTTTTTTCTTAAGTTCAACTTCAATTGTATTCTGGAAAATCTCTTAAATTCTCTTCACTGTATTCTAGAAAATCTGAAAAATCTGAAAAATCTGGAAAATCTAGGAAATCTCTTAAAATCTGGAAAATCTGGAAAATCACACAATATTTCTATTCTGGAAAATCTGGAAAATCTCTTCACTGTATTATGAAAATCTCTTCAAATGTGGTAAAAAAAAGTTCAAGGGCTGACAAGTTTGATATCAAAATTTTTGCTTACATATTTTTTTACTCAATTTTAATTAATGAATTGTTCATTGTGATAGCTGAAAAACAATGGAAAGGGCAAACGAAAGGCGGTTGATGATGAGGAGAGTGGTGTTCAAATGTTGGCAGAAATTTACGAATCTGATGAAGTCGATTTATAAACTGTCTTTTGTTTAGACTATATCATTTTTATTAGACTATGCTATTTTGTTTAGACAATGTTATCTTATTACATTCTTACTTCTAAGTCACTGGACTATTATTGAAATTGAAGCCTTAATATTTTGTTGCTTGACTTGCTTGCTGCGACTTATTGTTTAATTTTCCTCTAAGTCACTGTCTGTTGCTTGACTTGCTTACTTGCTGCGACTATATCATTTTACTTCTAATATCTTGTTGCTTGACTTGCTTACATTCTTATTTCTAAGTCACTGTCTGTTGCCATTTTTTCATTTTTCCTCTATTTTTTCATTTCTGTCTGTTGCCATGCACAGGACCATAATAAACATGTTTTATTTCACTTCAATTCTATTTACTTCTATTATTTCACTTCAATTCTATTATTTCTTTTTTATTGTGTTCAAATTTGTATGTCTATGTTGTCCAAATTTTCTGAAACTGTCCCATTTCTCCTGATGCCTTTGGCAGGCTAAACTAAAATAAAGCAAAAAGTAACAATTATAAAATGAAAATCTTCTTATCTGACATTACCCTACAAATTGCAGTTCAATAACAACATTTCATTAATAAACATTTAAACAACAGTAGAAGCCATTTAAACAAAGTACATACATCACATTCAAATAAACAACATTTCATTAATAAACATGTTCAAATTTAAACAAAGTACATCACTTTCAAATAAACAAGTTTAATCACAATGTCAGAACACCACTACATTAGCCAAGTACAACAATTATCACTAAATTAACAGAGTACAACTATACAAGTTAGAAATAATGCTATTCGCTTCCGAGCTGTGTACTTGGAATCCGGAGGCACCTCATTCCCTTTTCTTTGCATATCTACTAGCTTCACTAATACCTGAAATTAAAAATATACTCAAATTCTTGATAATGTTCATTTTTCCTAAATCTAGTACCCAAAATTACTGCTAATAACTTTCAGGAATGACTTGGTGAGTTAGCATCAATAATCCATGTCTTGAATTCTAAGCTGCAACTTTGGGTACCTGAGCTGTTATGATACTGGTTAACAACACTCAGGTATCGTTACCAGAATATGTCATGCTCAAATGAGACTTTAGATGAGAAAGTTGTAGACTGGACTTGGACTATGTCAAAGGGAAAAAGGACATTTGTGTATTGTTATTGTGCAGTAATAGTCATGTCTGGTACTTGCACAAACTAGGTAGTACTAGTTATATACCTCTTCTAGCTTCTTTGACCAAAGTGTTTCTTTCCTTAGGTCTTTTATGTAACTCTTCTGATTTTCTATCTGTTGTTTAAGATCTTTAGCTCTATCTCCTGAAAATTCAAAGTACTTTTTTTTATCAGAAATTGCATAAAAAGGAGCAAGGGGAGAAAAGTACTTACAAATAACAGTATTTCATTAAACATATATAACGTCTACCTTTCTGAGAGAAAATAAAATTCTGCTCTTCCCAGGCGAGAAATCAGAAAACAAATGTCTGACACAGGCGAGAAATCAGAAAATAACTGGGGCGAGCCGTAGTGGAAGTAATCAATACCTTCTCTGTAATCATGGAGCCGGGGCAGCCCAAGAGGGACCGCGAGACCACCATTGGGGACCTGACCCGTTGACCCCTTCCCTACCCCACCTCCTCCTCTACTTCCTCTTCGTCCTCCTCCCAGTCGACGTCAGAAGGAGAGGAGAGGAAGGAGCGGCAAGAACGTGGCGCCGAGAGGAGAGAGGAAGAAGCGCCGAGAGCTTGCGCGATTTGATCTAGGGTTGGCTGAGAGAGAGGATTACGCGAGAGAGAGAACGAGGGGGTCGGGGTTTGGGGGTTTAGTTTACTGGACGGGTCCAGTCACTGGAGAGGCTACCATTTCAAATCTCAGCGACATTTTTGGAATCAGATCAGATTGATCCGCACGATTTTTAAAGCATATCCAATGGACTGTAATGGGAAGTAAAAGGGGCTGTTTAATTCCCAAAGCATGGTAGCCTATCTCATATATATATATTTATATTTATATTTATATAGTTCTATTGTATATGTGTTGCATGAAGTCAAAATAATGTTATTAATATTTTTTAATCGGAAAATATATGTTGCTTTAGAATTAAACCCTGCATCTTAAATCCTCACTGTCTGATTAATATGCAACTTTAGGATTCGTACTCGTTTAATTGCCTCACAGCTGTAAATAATATTTATTAAATAGGTCCCTCTCTTCCCAGTGGAATCTCCTTCCAACAGTTTTTTTTTTAGAGAAATTATTTTCTGACAAGAGAAATTTCAACTGGACTTGTCAGCATGAATCATTCACATTGATAGCGGTTTATTAATCTACATAGACATCTTTTTATAAATATACTTTACATAATGTGTCTAAATTGTTGGTCCTCAAATGTAATATAATTATATTATTGTATGTTAACATTCTCAGCTTAGTTGTCAATAGATAGTGAGATTTACTGGGTGAAAATAAAAAATTAAGACCGGAAATACTAGATTAATAAGTATCTTAATTTCTTTAATGAGAGAGATTAATAGTAACAATTATTGCAAAATGTAAAAATTTCAAAGGATAAAATTAAAAAATATATTTATAGAGGGACCTAGTCATCTTGCGCTTTACCTCCTTCCGAGGATTTTTTTTAAAAACATAATTAAAATAATTAATTTTAAGAAAACAACTTGATTCTCTCTGCTAACCTTAAAAAAAAAAAAAAAAAAAACAACTTGATTACTTAGAGGTTTTTTAGGCTACACCGAAATGGCATTTCGGTGTAGCTATATTTAATTTCAGGATTCGCTATGGCTGAAACAGTACTCAGGATAGACCAGTCAAAGGAACTACGCTGCCTTCCAACCGCGTCCCAGCCAAAGACTTGACCATGGATTTTGTCAAACATTCCTTGAACCTGGTCTAACTATTTATTACAACAGAATATGAGATTGAGATGTCATTATGTCATACCTTACTGTAAACTAACACGGTTATGATCAGTTCATCTACGGTGGAACATGTCCACCGATAATTTCGTAAAAGTCCCCTGATTTATAGGACAAGATAATTCGTGTTCGCTTAATACGCTTGTGGGACCCACGAGTAAGTGAATTGGTGTATGCAATTTCCCTCAAAATTTGGTTTAAATATAGTTTACACCGAAATGCTATTTCGGTGTAACCTAAAAAACTATCTCGAAATGTCAATTCGGTTTGGCCTAAAAAAAAATTTCTATAGCATTATTCCTACAATTTCACGAAAATCCTATAAACCGAATTGCTAATTCGGTACAGTAAAAAAAAAAATTAGTAAACTGAAATAGAATTTCGGCTTTTATGATTTTTATAAAAAAAATCAGTAATCAAGTTGTTTTTTTTAAATTAATTATTTTAATTTCGTTTCTTAAAAAAAATCCTCCTTCCCGGCCCTGGAGACTATTACTAAATAAAATTGAAAAATCATGAAAAACAATAAAAATTAATGGTTGCAGCTAACACTTTGTTGGCAAAAGAATATTCGAATTGCCATAATTTTGTTTTTTTTTCTTGTGTTTTTTTCTTGGTTGAATATTTTATAACCTTCTTGATCCAACCGATGTTGCTTCAATTCAAATATAATAGTTGATTCCACGTAAGATTAGGAAACGAATCTGCTGAAATTCTCACTGGTGAACAGTGTTTATGAAATATCTGTTTTTCTGAATCCAGCCGTCAAGCTGTTTTTAGATGCGTGCACCGAAAAATCAACTGTTTCGAGATATGTGCATAGAAAAAGTTGGACGGCTGATTCAGAATTTCAGAGATTCAAGAACACTGTTCACAAATGATGGATTTCAGCAGATTTCAATTCATAAGATTAATATAATTCATAGTATGTAATCACAAAAGAAGGATATAAATTGTATGGGAAGGAGTCAACAATGCATAGAATTTTTTTCTCTTCTCATTGGCGCACCCTTAAAAATTCACATCACCCTCGGTACCGTAATAGAAATCTTTTACAATTACTTGATCTGGACCGTTCTTTTTTAACTTGGCACGAATCTTAAAGCCCAATAATACTGCCCCCTCTGTCAGCCCGAATCCCAAACCGGCTGGGAGTTAATCTAAAATGAAGGGAATCTTTTACGGTACCGGAGAGAGATATGGATCCCACCCTTAAACCCAAGTTATTATGAGTTGGTTTCCATCTAATATAATCAATAGATCAACTCATCAACTACAGTCTACAGTCAAATCATGCCTACGGGCTTTTCTTCTTCAAAAAAAATAAAAAATAAAAAACTGCTGTCAAGTCAAGGCCATTTAATAGCTGTATGGTATGGATAAAGATTTTAGCAGAGTGGTTTTCGCTTTATGCAGCACACGGACACGACGTTGCATGTGGTCTGTGTGGTGCATTAAGCCAAAATTGCTCAGTTAAAATCTTTATCCGCTGGGTACAGGGAAAGTCAGAGAGAACCAAGCCCAAACAAAGCAATGTATTCAATGCTTTTATTTATTAAGCAATTAAAAGCTTCGTCAAATTCAAACAAACCCGGTGTAGGTTTGTATGCTTTCTCAAATAGGATGAAGATATCATTCATGGGTCCGAGCAGCTGGTGGCATAATACGTTGCGGAGAACATCACGTAAGCATCAACAGTGAACCGAGTCCACAGACAATTTCGTATTCTCTCTCCGCCAGCAACTGGTCAAACGCTCTAAAACTTGTAAAGAAAGCCTCACGTTGGCCCCACAGCTGTACGTTGGTGTCCTCTCTAGTCTCTAAGCTATCTTTCTTCAATTATATGGCATTTGATTCAATCAAGAACCATCCGATCAGTGCACACGCAAATCTTAATGTAATCCAAGGGCGGAGAGAGCACTGTCGATGCAGACGTTCTCTCCACTTCCGCCGCTTACCAACCTTTAAAGACTTGATTAATTTTTGTTCTAGAGTTTATAAAATAACCCATCAATTATCAAATAATTAAATAGTCCTATGGAACAACTTTCAATTGAACCAATATATTCCAAGACAAATATATATTAAAATTATTGATTGATACCCTTCTCCGAACCCGTATGGCCGTACTCACGGCGCAAGTACCGTTTGATCATATCAATGCAATGCAGGGAACAAATAAGCAGATTTGCATAAAGCAATTGTCTCACCGAGGAGAACAGAGTAGGTCCGATGCCCATTGGACCTACTTTTAGGTTCAACGAGCATTATGACCGTACGATCTAATTCAAGATTTGTGCGCACGAAATTGAAACAGACATGCACAAAATTTAAAGTGTTCTGCACGAATCTTAAAGCAAATCGACGGTGATTAAACCCATCGAACCAGAGTAGGTCCGATTCCCATCTCAAATCCTCACCGAGTGGTCAGTATTTTGTGATATTTTGTATGATTAAGAGATGAGAAGAAACAAGAAAAAAAAAATGCCATTTGTGTCTTTGACATGCTTCGCTCCCAGATATATTTCTCTGGTTTTGCCCTTGCTTAATATGTAAAAAAATGTAAATTATTTATATATTAAGATGTCAACACATGCTATTGCTTGTGCTATCAAGACACTCAAATTAAGATAGGAAAAAGATATTTGCATTTTACCATGTCAGTATTTGCTAAATTTTCTTTCGAATCTAACAGCTACAGAATAGATTTAAAAATCAAATACCTCAAAGAAACTTTTAAAGTTCTACAATATGTAATTTAAATATGAAGTTTTTGCCTGTTCCAGAATGTCAACAGATAATATCCACGCAATCACACACTGATTCAGATTAGTTTTATAAAAGGTTGGAAATTTTCAAATTAAAAAATTAATAAAATGTAGCTTGCATGTATCCATATGCTTGACCCTGAGAGAGGAGAGAAAGAGAGAGAGAAAGAGAGGGAAGAAAAACAAAGAGAGAGAGAGAGAGGGTTTCTCTCTTTCAATCAACTACCAGAAATTAAATTTGCTTATGAAGAACTTGTGGAGGAGCCAGAGCATGGGTTCCGCCAGGATGAACGACGCCAGTCAGACATCATACTACTCAACAAAAAGTTCAGAATTCTCTAATTTGTCATCGCCTTCTGTCACCACCAATTTTCCAGAGTCGAGCCACAGACGAAAGAAAAACATGTCTGATATTCTTTTGCGTTGTCTCGGTTTGGAGTCGAATAATGACCGAGATACTAATAACAATATGTTTTCTGCTAGTAAATGATCTTTCTTTCCTTTTTACACAAATTAGTTATGTTCTAAGGCTATGCTGAAATAATTTGACAGAGGATCTCAAATTAATTAAAGTTCTTTGTTTATTTTAATTTTTGATGTGCAATCTGCAGCGAGCAAAAACTCGGCGGATATTAGGATTCTTCTGAAGAAGAAAATGTCGCTACAAGTGATATCAGGAAATGTAAAATTTACATGGGATGATATTCTGAAAGCCACCAACTGTTTTTCATCGAGTTTGGTAATCGGTGAAGGCGGTTTCAGTGTTGTCTACAAAGGTAAGCTCCAGAACGGCAAAGAGGTCGCGGTCAAGCGTGCTAAAAAGGTAAATTGAATCAATCATCTAATTATGTAAAAAAAATATTCTTACTCTGATTATTTGATCTTTTAGCTTTACTGTAATGTCTATATTGTAACTGGTACCAGATGTTTGGTACCGGTGGGATATTCCCCACTCTTATCAATATATAAAAATAAAAATAAAAACATTCCAACCCTGATTTATTTCCTATTTGTTTCTTTTTGAAGGTAAAACCATTTTAGAGATCCTACTAATTGACCTGAAACATCTTAAGAAGAGACAGAAAAAAATCAGAGCTATGTTATGTACCTTTCAACAGCATCAATATTTCAGATTTGACTTCTGTGTTGGTTATATTAAAGAAGCTTGATCTTGAACTTTACATTTCTGTATTTTGCATAATAGACCCTCAAGTTTCCTGCGGTTCCAATTTTGGTCCCCAAAGCATAAGAGTGTATAATTAACAACATGAAACATGAAGTATCAGTTGCACAATCTGATCTTTAGTTTATTTTAATTTCAGGATGTTCGTGATGAGCAATTTATGAACGAATCTTTTCGGACTGAGATTGAAACTCTTCAGGCGATTAACCACATGAATTTGGTGGGGTTTTATGGCTATTTGCTATTTGAAGATGAGAAGATAATTGTAGTTGAGTGTGTGCCTAATGGCAATCTTCGCGAGCACCTTGAATGTACATATTTCTTGTCACTATTTGTTTCTCTGTTTACTTATTTATTTATTTGTGTTTTTGAGATATTTTTTAGACACAAAGCACTCAAACAAGTCCCAACCTGAGGTTTCAAACAAAATCTTGTTCTATTAAAAAATAGCTTGTGATGTTTTTTTTTTTCATGCTATGTTGAATGATTCTCATACTTATTTGAGCCAACGAAAATGAGATAAAATCTTACCAAAATTTTATTTAGATACAGATTTTATTGTGATACTTCTTCATTAACACAGGTAAAAAGGGAAAGGTGCTTGAGTTTACTAATCGCTTGGACATCATGATTGATGTTGCTCATGCTATTAATTATCTCCATACTTACTGCGGTACATCTCAAACTCATATCATTATTCTAAATTCATTAGGTTCTATTATAATCAATCATGTACTTTGGCACTATAATGCATCCACATAAATTGAACAGTAAATGCCATTTGTTTATGTTATCATTTTCTTTTGTTTCAGATAAGCCCTTGATTCACCGGGATATAAAGTCCTCGAACATTCTTTTGACAAGCACACTACATGGTAAGGTTGCTGATTTCGGATTAGCAAAACATGCTTCTACCGATGCCAATTGCACGGTTGTTCAAACTGTCGCAAAAGGTACTCCTGGTTATATCGATCCAGAGTACTTTAGAACAAACCAACTGACAAGTAAGAGCGACGTCTATTCTTTTGGAGTGGTTTTAGTAGAGATTATAACTGGCAAACGTCCCATTCAACGTACCAGCAAACAAACAACAGTTAAATGGGTTAGTTTTCTCTCATCCTAGTCCATCTTTAAAATTTAAATAAATAAAGATAAATGGAAAGAAAAAAAAGTATTTACGAACAACATTTTGATGATAATAATGTAGGCAATGACGGAGGTTCACCGTGGAAATGCAATAAACACACTCGATCCTAAACTGGAACCGAATGAAGCAATCACCGTAGCAGTCAAAGATATTTATACATTGGCATCTCGTTGCTTGCTTGTTGATAGAAGGCAAAGACCTACCATGGAAGAATGCAGTAGATTTCTTTGGAACGTAAGGAAAAAATATAATGACCTGATAAAAAAGGAGTCAAATGACAATTGATTAGAAGAAATTTGATTTCACACAAGTTGCAGTTGCACAAAGGTGTGGCAGAACATATGTTTTAGTTCAATTCTTTATGGTTTGGTTTTATTTTATAGTTTTAGTTCAATTCTTTTTTTCTTTTTTTTTTTCGTTCTATATGACTACATTATGACTGTAAGTTTTGGTAACGTAAGGTTTTACTTGTAATGCTCTCTTGAAAAAATTCAGATACTGGGTGCAACAGATTTAATGGTATGGTACATTGTAAGTAATCTAAGTATTGCTTCATTGCTTGATAACAAAAGCAAGCTTATTTTCAGTTTTTTGGTTATAAAGAATTATGTTTTCTTTTAAAACTAAAACGATACATTCATTTTTAGCACAAATCTACAAAATTTTCATTTTAAAGTTTATCAAGTCTCATCACGGAGATACACATCACTATTAAGTACAAGAAAAGCTGAAAAAAGGTCATACCTTCCAACTTCTCATACATATAAAATGGACAATAATATAAAGCTCCTGTTAGTCAGCCTATTTTTCAAAAAAATAAATAAATAAATAGACAAGAACATGAATCATAACTTCCAGTTAACAGCAGCAAGCCTGCAACACAAAGGATAACCCAGTTGACAGGAATTTCTGAGTACTGCCCCAGCCCAGTGCCCCCCTCAAATTCGCATCCCATGAGATAACTCAAACTTTGAGTTGATATGTGGAAAATCCAAACCGTTCAAATCATCCTGCACGAATCTCAAAAGCACAATAATAATGGTCCCCTGCACTCCGAATAGGCAACGTAAAAAATTTGGCCTGGCTTCAGATAAACTGAAAGTTTGAGATATCTCAGAGGATATGGACTTGTGCCCCTCTCCCGTGCAGATCTGCACTATAAATTTATAGGGACATTTTTTAAGATTAAGTTTGTAAAGAACTCGGAACAAAAGATCTGCACAGGAAATTTCTTTTGATCTCAACCCAGCAAGTTCTTCTAGGAGAAACTCAGAATACTTGCTGAGATCATCCCTCTGTTAAAGTACTGACACCTATAATACTAACAATGACATTATAGCCTCAGCATGGTTTTGTGATTACATACTGAACCTCAAATTCCCAGTAAAGGATCATTTTAGAAGATCTAATTTCGGGGGTTCTGGTTCCTTACTTTTGTTTTCATTGAATTTGGTTGGGAAAGAGTATTTCTATTCATTCAAGAAACTACCATCTGCCGATTATTCTACTAAAGAAAATTGTCAAGTAATAAATTGAGTTGCAAGCATAATGAGCTGCATAAAAAAAATTACCCAACAAAGTTGCAAATCAGACACCATGTGGTCGTACACAAAACAACTAAACAAACATAAATATGAACTTATGTTAAGAATTGATTTGGAGTAAACTTAGTACCTAAAAAGCAAGAGAAACAGAAACCTTTTTTTTTTGCACATTGCATCTAAGCCTCTCCACAGTCAACATTCTTGTAATAAATATGCAGTATCAGAAAAAGTAAGAAAAGTGAGATGAACTATACATTCTGACATGAAAATTACAGTCAACAGTCAACATACTTATCCAAGAATGCCTTTGCCAGATTGCCAAAAGTTGAGTTAACTGTTTCAGCAGCAGAGTATTCCCTTATAATTTGTACCACTTTAGGGCTTAAAATCTCCTTGCGTGTTGAAGCATTGCACAGGTAATACACTGCTCCTAAAGCATAGCTAACCTGTAAGTGTAGGTAATTAGAGCTTGAACAAAATTATTTGGTGAAAAACAAAAAATAGACTCACAGCGACACATTATCTAATAATTGACACATATTTACTACCAAGTATCAACAAGAAAATGCTCTCTCCTGAATATAATCAAACAAAACCAATCTCTTTTTTGTACTGAAACAGCTTGTCTAAGCACAGTTTGTACAAACCAGGCCAAGATGTTATTTAATCTAAGCCTATTTTACAAAAGAATGTAAAAAATAAATTAAAGTTATGTTTATAAAGACAAATTTCTTACAGTATTTCTAACAGGGCTGGATAAGCATTGAATGACTAGAGGAATCCCACCCGATTGAATGATAACTGCAGCATTTGCTGGGTCTAAGTTGAACCGAAACACGTCATATGTTAGTTTCAATAAACTAAAAAAAAAAAGATTTACCAGAAAAACAATTCAGTATCAAATTCATCCCACTACAAGGTCATGTCACCATAAATAAGATACACGAAAATATACTGACATGAAAAGAATAATTAAGCAGCATGGTCCCAACAAAAGGGTCTTTGGTTGGTCCATGGTTTCTTCCAAAAATACAAAAAACATTTTACAGTGGGGACATTGTATCAGAAATTTACTTTTGGAACACCTACAAGCTATAATTCCACATTTTACGGGATATGTTTGCAATTATAATTTAAGATTTTCAAAAGTCGTATCTGAAATTCACTGAAGATGAAAATATTAAAGAAAATAACATAGCAAAAGAAAAGCATATAATATTTTATGTGCTTACCTACACAAGAATTACAAATGCCACCGATGCCAAATTCCACAAGCTTTTCATTTGGTTCAGTTATGCAATCCAGAAATAGCTCCAGAACATTTAGCTAATAACACAATCATGATCTCAATAAGATGAAAAGTATACAAAACACAAACATTAATAATAATTCAAACTAATGTTATGTATGTAGAGCTTTGTCTCAGTGATAGATCTAATTACCTGGCGTAAAAATGAGTAATTGTAGGGATCATATGCAAAATTAGTCAAGTTTGCCACAATTCTCTCTTTTGACTCTGTGAAAAAAAGGGAGCAAGAAAGAACCACTTATTTAGATACAACAATGTACAAAGATAACTTTGTACCAGACTACCAGTTCGCCACCTAGACCCAGGTTCTATTCTTGCATCAAATTAAACATTTAAAAAAATAAATGGAAAAGAAATTTACCTTCTTCAGTGGCCTTTTGGAATTCGATAACTAGTTCCTAAACAGAAGAATGCATCAGTTAATTACACTCAAACACAACATAGAACCAACTAAACCAAAAGGCACAATTCAGCTATAAAAGGAGACCAATGATACCAAACAATCAATTCTATCATTCTTCCTGAATGCATTTAAGTTCATTTACAAAAAAATTGAAAAAATTGTTGAAAATGTGCCATCAGGTGTACTCTGGTACAAGGCAAACGCGGTACCTACACAGACCATGCACGCACACACCCACACACTCACAGACCTGGAGGTATTGAAGCCTAGGGGTGCCATACTTGCCCGTACGCTCAGCTTGCCGTTGTTCGTTGGTGAACATTTTTAGTTACAATCTGACCGTTGAATCCAGAGACCGAGCGAGGGGTAACCAGCGCTTTGGCCACACGATCTGATTATTATTGGGCGATTCTCCGAATAAATGCTTTGATCGAGGCTGGGTTGAACTGCCGGCCGGATGATTCCTCCGACTCACCGTCCGAGTTTCGGCGATTCTAGTTTGGGTCTTAGGGAATGAATATATGATTCAACAGATTTTTTTTTTTTTTTCAGTTTAAATATGTTCTGCACGAATCTCAAAGCACAAATAATACTCCGAAATGTTATTAATAGAAAAAAAAATATCGAGAACGGGGATTTCACTGAAATTCGATATATAAGAAAAAACGTAATTGTCTGTAACGTCCAGAGAATGTTATAGAACACAACGTCTAGATTAGTAAATTGTAATTAACCAACTAATTACATTATAGTTCTAGACGTTACAGCGAATCACGTCCAGCGGTCTTCAAAAAAAAAAAACCCTAGACGTTACAGAGAACAACGGCCTGGACCAAGCGGAAATAAAAAAAAAGTAAAAGTCAGGACATTGGTGCTGAGAACATCCAGAGAGCCATAAAAAAAAAAGCAGCGGACCAACAAAATTTCTTTTTATCTTCATTGGAACTCTGGCCGTTCTCCTCTACGATGGCCTGGAATTTTTTTTTTGTTTTCAAAATGTTTGGACATGATAGAAAATAACGTTCCAAATTTTGTTTTTCCGTAGTTTCGTTAATTAGTGGTTAATATGATTTCGCTAATTTGATGTTTTGATCTATAATTACAAACAATTACGTTTTTCTTATATGTTAAATTTTCGCAAATTCCTTCCCTGTCGATATTTTTTTTTTCTATTAATAAAAATTTCGAAATAATACTGCCCTTGCGCTATCCCCGAATAGGAACCAAACACGTTGGTCACGCAAAATATGAGATATCTCGGAAATTACCCCTAGTTTTTTTTTTTCACAAATTACCCCTAGTTATTACCAATATTTGAAGTGTCTCATCCAAAGTCGTATCTAAATCTTCCGATCCGCGCCACAATTTAGACGGTTTAGATTCACGGATCCGCTAAATTTATTAAGTTTTATATTGTATGCACGAACGTAGAGCAGATCAGACAGTTTGAATTCAATATTAATAAAATTTGTCCAAAGACCTTTGGATAGAACCCAACTGTAAGGCAGACAGGCTTCATGATCAGAAGAGATATGGGTCTGTCCGGTTGGGCCCAAGGGTTAATAAGTAGGCTACTGGGGTAAAAACAATTTTCTGGGCCGTATAATTGTAGAGTTCTCGTATGGATCAGCTTGTATTTATTATTCTTTTTCTCCTTTCCTTCAATTTAATTGTTACTTGAGCTACATATTCAAGTATAAGTTTGTTCTTTTGTAAAATAAAAGAATTGGATAAATTCTTTTTCCTTCAATTTAATGGTATATGAATTGGAAAATCAAAAATTAAAAAATCTGTTTTCAATATTGTAAGTGGGCACTATATCAAATTTTGTATAACTTGACAGTCGTTTAGTCATCTATCAAATGACTTTAAAATTTTCAGGGATTTAAAAAGGCTTTAAATCGTTAGAATTTCCAAATCAAAAATAACTTCCAAGATATTTTACAGAAGTTAAATTCTCAAAATATTTTTTCCAAGATTTCTATGTAAATTACCAGTATTTATTTTTCTGCCCAGTTTCCATATTGTTGAGGGATCATAAAAGATTTTCCATTCCATAGAAATTATGTGTGCAGGTACCACAAAGTTCAATATCTAATACAAAGTTTACTGGTTATGCATAAAATGCTGTTATTTGACCACATCAATAACCCAGGCTATAATTCCATTATAAGAATTTTATTTCTAGGCACTCAATACATACTGGCAACCAAAAACAGAATAATATATGTTTAGTTTGCGAGAGTATCGTAAGACCACTGAAACTGTGGTAGTCAGGGTTTATTGGTTCACTAAAAATAGAGACATAGCAAGTCAGTGTTTCCTCTATAAATTGATCGTCCTCGCCATAATTTATCACACATTCAAAGCACAAAACAATTAATCAATCTCTCTTTTTTAACATCAAACAACCAAAACCAACATGGCAGCAAAAACCACCACCATGTCTCTTCTCCTCCTCGTATCCCTACTCTCACTCTTCACCGCCACAACTGTTGCTACGTTCATTAACCCTCTCATAGTTCCATCTTGTTCTGGTCAAGGCAAACTTGCTAAATGTTATCAGGACTACAAAGCTGCTTACGGCGCTGCGCATTCAGCCTCTGGTAAACTTGGTACTGCAGATACCACAATTGTAATCGCACGCAATGCAGTCTATGCCGCGAAAACCAGTTGCAGCATTACTCTTCAATTCTTCAAGAGTTTTAGAGGTGGCTCGCAGAGATTTATCACTTGCGAGCATACCTTCAGTATTGCGGTCATTCACCTTCGCAAGGCGTCATTTGTAAGTCTTTGATGGAGAATGTTCGTTTAATGAATCACCTTATGTTCATCTATCATTATTATTTGTAAATATTGTTTGGGTACATTGCAACAATGTGATACAGATGAGTTAAAATTAGAATGAAAATTAATTTACTGGTAACTTAGATGACTGGTAAAATAACTCACATACATATGATTGCATATGAAAATTCTAATTAAATAATATCAATAAAAAGAGGAAGTTCAATGGAGGCCAGAAATCTTAATTATATTTCATTAGAACTACTGCAAACTAACATTGTTCCTTATAAAATAATAAATTAATTTGTTTCATTTTATATGATTGACAAACCAGATTTTGCAGAAGACAAACCTATCAAAAACACAGGTGTATCAGGTGCAAAAATCCGTTCAAATTGCAGCTCAACATGTGCTGAAGTGCACTGTCAACAGCAATTTTAGTACCAGGAACCAGACCAGTGAAGCAGTCACCCTTTGTGACATTGCAGTCACCTTCTGTAAAATGATTAATATTGGTCACTGATCTAGCCATTAAAGAAGCGTGCATTCAGCTTGTTTTTGCATTAGTATTTTTTTTATTTTCCTAGATGACTTGAACTAGTGATTTCTTGAATGTAATCCTAGTCCTCGTCACCAGCATGAGCTACTAGATCATATATCTTTTTCCTTTTCTTTCATTTGTTTCTTAGTTTAACGAGATTCCCGTTTTGGTGAATCTTGGTCGTTGTCATAAATTAGACGATGACTGAATCCCGAAGCTGGGGTTTCAAAATAAATTTTATTATCTGGAACTGTTCTATTTTGTTTTATTTTATTTTTTATTTTGTTACCTTTTTTGGACTTGATTTGGGTAAAAACTTAAAACTTTAGCATGAAACGTTGAATTTCTCTAATGCTAACATAAAACCTTTTTATGCTATAGAATGCGAGTAAATTTCACCAGTTTTCAGCATCATTTGATAAAGAACAATAACAAGCCCTCATAAATCTCTTACTTCTCTATGCTATTTTTATGTTAGGAATGTGGAGTTATTGTCCAAAGTCAGTCCTAAACCGTACTAAAATTTGTATGGATAGTTTAAATTTACGGAATCATGTTAGTAAGTTCTAAATATGTTTGCATGAATCTTAACGCATATCAGACGGTTAGGCTACACTTTTGGATGAGATTTTGCCCAAAGCCCTTTGGACAAAACCCAATTCCAGTTCATAATGGTACAAGTGATAGGTTAAATTTTTTAACCATAGTATCATATAATACTTGATATGTTAGATAAAACAAAACAAAAAATAGTTTATAAAACACAACAATCTATGTAAAATATCGACTGCTTCATAACTAACACTAATATATACCGACAGCCAAGAACTGCTAAACGTACTCGTATTTATAGACTGACTATCAATTTGACGCAACTAATAATGGGGTCCATCCATGAAAGTATCAGAGAGTACCAGAAGCATTCTCCCACCTTCTTATACAACCATTTTGTTATCTCAGATCATCTAACAATCACAGCCGCAACAACGGTTTGGCTGGATACAAAATTACCAAACAATGAAAAAATAAACTGTACAGTTGTTCCTACTCTCTATACTCTATCGTATATGTTTTATCCATTTTCTTTACCATCTATGATCATTTTTTAAGTATCACCTGTACCTCTTGTAGAGGAGTCATGATCAGGAGACAATTCATAATCCCCCCTGTTAGCACAGGTTGAGCAAAGGAAAAAGAAAGAAGAAGTGTAGATCGTTATGTGCCATAAACTGCCAAAAAGAAGAAGAACAAAAATCAAATAATGATGACACAATAATTTCAATAAAAAAGGATCAAATGTGGTTCTTCTATATTGCAAACATGTCATACAGCATATATACAGTTCTCATATAGTCACTCGTATATTCTTAGAAATCATTGGGTTCACTTACCTGTGCCAAATCCAGTAGTCCCTGTTGGATTCGAGCTTCCAGCTGGTACCAGCAAAGGCCAGAAAAACAAATCCCAAGACAAGAAACGCCCACCGAAATCGTTTCTTGAATGCTTCTAGAAGATCTAACAACATGCTCCTTATATCCTCCCATCTGAATTTAGACAGAATCATCAGTTACTAATGTATTATATTTTAAGAGTTAGGAGTTCGCTAGAAATTGCCAGATCCAGCACTGCACCATAAAATTAGTATCACCACACCACTGTTGAGCTGTTAATGAGGTCAAAGGCCAGAATGCTGGTCTCTATTATTAATAATCAATAAACTGAGCTAATATAAGTTAGTTAGTACTAACATAAAGTTCTTGTACATTGTACCAAAATAAAATAAAAAGGCAAGAGTGAGACTATGGTACTATGCATAGCGCGGATTGGTCTGTACTATGGATCTTCCTTTCCAAAGTTCAAATTGTCGATTTGAACCGTTCAACATGATCTTCATATGAAAATGTACTTGCAGACTAAAATTTTACATTTTTAGAATTTTTTTACTATTTTTTTAGATAGGTAAAAAATCACTACTTTTGAATGGTCTAGAATTTTTAGATAAAGTGATTTTCTACCTATATAAAAAAATAAGTAAAAAAATTGTAAAAAATGTAAAATTTGATCTACAAGTACATGTTCATATGGAAATCATGCTGAACGGTTCAGATCGACTGTTTGAACTTTAAAAACGGAGATATTGATCCATAGTACGGACCAATCCACGCTATGCACAGTACCATAGCCTCACTCAAAAGACAATACTACAACAGTTAAGATGATGAATAACAATACACGACAAATAACAAAACTTCGAGTAAGTTGGTCTGGTAGAGGGCCTGACTGGTACAGCAGCGACTATCCAACTGCATCTTTGTATCAAATATTGAGTAAAGAGGTTACAACAGCACCCGTTCAAAATGACTGGACATACCGGTTCAGCAGATGGAATTGAAAATTGATTGTTTGAGACCAGTTCACAAGTCTTCTAGCTTGATTAAATTCCAATAACCACCCAATCAGCAGCCCGAGGGACCCAATTGCTATTACAATCCCAATATTTGATGTCCTGCAAGCATGTTCATACAAAAATAATCATATGATATACTTGCAAAGTTGTAATAGGCCAATTTAGATGTTGACTTCCAAGTTTTAATTTGTTGGGTCAATATGATAAAAACAGAAAGTCATTTTTGTTATTTAACCTTTTTCGTTGTTTGTTGTCTACACGTATCAGCAAAACTTGTGTTTTTGTAAATGCCAAAAAAAATTAGTATTGGGTGCCATGTGTCAAAAAAAAAAGAAAATAAATATATATTATGTTTTGCAACAAGTTAAGGATCCTAACCTAGTAGCACCAGTTGCAGCTAAGATGGCAGTAAGAATAAAGACGCCAGCATGAATTGCACGCTTAGAAGACTCGTCAATTGTGGCCATGTATATAAAAGTGCTCACCACTGCCATGAATGATAGCCAAAAATCCAAAAACTGTAACAATACCAATTATATATTTATGCACTTATGTCAGCCATCTATCATTTAGTATTAGGAGAAACATGGATTAGTTGAAGAAAAAAGTTATATAAGCAGCTTGGTTTGGCAACCTTTTATGTACCGAAAAAAATATAAATACTTTTTTTAATGGTAAATCAGTGTTATGATTCACTGATAATTGAATATTCAAGTTTTGCCAGGGGATACTATCTGATGATAATTTATGCTTCATGCTGAATAATATAATAAATGGTTTATGAGCAATTGTCATGCGGCATGCCTCAAATAAAGTTTGACAATTAAAAAGTATAGATATAATCCAAAAAAGAATACCTGCAGGACACGAAAGGATAAGATGCACCAAGTGCCTACATCACATGCATGATACAGTGCACTAGAAATGCCGCTAGATGTGTAAAGGATCCACTCAGCAAAGGCCTACATAAAAGACAAAACAATCATACAAATTCTAATATCATTTTTTTTTTTGAGTAGAATTTTAATATCATTTGGGTTCAGTATAACTGTAGGTCACCAACCATTACTGTGCAAAGAGTGCATGGAATTCTAATATAAATGCTAAATTTTTAGGGACAGGATAGAAAAGGGAACGAACCTTCTGGCGAATAGCCCAATAAGCTGGTAGAATGGCTGCAGCATTTGAGCCTATTAGAAAGATGGACTGCCGCACATGCCCTACAAATATTTCAGGTATCGATTCATATAGTCAACTAAGATACTATTGTCTCGGTATATTTTATGTTTAAACAATACATAACTTCGGAGAGAGAGAGAGAGAGAAGAGAGAGGGAAGACTCCACACTAAGCCAGAGAAAGAGAGAGAGAGAAGAGAGACAATTTGGAGGAAGCAAGAGAAGGCGATTTTTACGGCAATGGCTTCCAAATTTAAATGGCAGCTTGTCAAACGCGATAGAAGGTTCCAGACAGATGGTGCACAGTTGCACACCCACTGACCAAGAGTTTGAGAGAGTTAGGCCCTATGCTCCATACTCCACGAGGCCGCCTATGCCGAGATGGCTGATCGAAGCAGCAAAGGCTCTGATACCTCTGGAGACTCCAGTAGGACTTCAACGGCGTCCCTCTAGACCGTCCTCACCTAGGACACCAACGGGAAGTACTTTGTTCCCCTCATAGTCTGTCAAGATTGCGGTTTCCACCCTCGCCCACCTTCCCGGAATGGCACGGGACGTGTTTCAAGTGTTACCGAACCGGCCATACTGCCCTTAAATGCCGCAATGCGTGCGTATGTGGCAAATGCTGGGAAGAAGAGCACATTGCGTCCAACTGCAAGAAACTACCACTCAATCCAGCAGCTAGGCCCTTTCAACCGGCTGACCAACCTGTACCGCCTCAAGAGCAAGAGCCTGGCTTTGATGAGCCCTAGTAGGCTATACTTTCCCGCCCATACCAACCCTACCGGAAGACAGGCCGGACAAGGTTCAGGTATTCATTGAGAGAGATGACCACTATTTCAAAGAACTTGCAAACCTAACATCGGCAGTGGTGATGCACACTGAGGGTTGCCCACTGCTAGTGCAGCTCAACTAGGTGGTTAACATTGTGGTTGAAACCGGACTGGTACGAAAAGAAGAGATAACGGTGGCCCAGTTGACGAGAGGATGCTTTCTCATCCACCTGCCGGAAGGGCTCGCAGCTGAAACTTTCATCAAGGTAACACCTCCAGCACTGTGGGATCAAGGGATCGCGTTTCAGTTGTGGTCTCCTCATGACGATGCAACGGCTAATACCATTCCTCGGTTCAAGTTACTTCTAGACCTGGTGGGCTTTCCGATTCACTTGTGGCCTGAAAGGGAGGTAATCAAAGCCGTATCCAGATTACGTGTCTATCTAGGCACGGTTCAACCAGAGATACCGGCTTGGAAGGTGGCAATAGCAACAGACGATTTACATCGCATCCCCCGCAATATCGGACTTTCAGTCGGAGGCATTGAGTACACAGTACCAGTTTTGCCGGTGGTATGGGACAAAGGCCCTATCTATAACCCCTCTGACCTGCCTGCATACCCACCACGGTTCTCTAGACCTCATCCCAGGACTACTCAACTGGACATGGAAGAAGACGTACTCAACCAAAGGCCAGCCGCCCATACAGACATTGATGACGACAGCCTCACAATCTTGAGGAAGGCACTACGGGAGATCTGTGCTGGCATACATCCCGATGCTCGAACCCCGACACTAATGGAAGCTTTGATCGGACATAGAGGATGATGGCTCCTTGATGCGAGAGTTGGTGGCGACTTCAGACAACCGGTCAGAACTCAAAGCAGAGGCGGCACAAGCTCAGCCTAACGGGCCAACTGGGGGGGCAACTCAGCCGGAGAAAGACAAGGCATAGGTGGGGCAGGGCAACGGCCGCAGAATTCGCCCCGCGGGAAATCCGTGTAGGCCACACGGTAAGTGGTGAGGCAGGTTGTACAGCACAGGTGGATAGAACTGCCCTGCCAAAGAAGATAAAAAACAATCCACCTACCAAGGGCACAACCGACGTCGTCTACCAAGTAAAAGCAGAGGACGGAAACTGATGGGACCACACAGGAGTGCAAATGATCAAGCAACACAGGAGTTACATGAGACAAGCCAACAGATGATCCAAGGTGCTACAGGAGTTTAGAACCTTGTACAGCCTACCCCTGAAAAGGTGATGGAGACATAGCTGGCAACAGACCAATGGCTACATGACAACTCCAAGGAAGATAGCGTGTCTGGGATTGAACCCAGAAAGCGCTGGAGGAACACTCCTTTTCTCGTCCACGCAAGGCGCACATGCTTGGAAATCGAGCGGGCCACAACTGACCTAACCCTAAAGGAACTACAGCAGTCCCCACGGCAGAAAAGGAAACCGGACTTAGGTTCTGACTTGCATCCCTTAGTGAGATGTTTGAAGTCCCTGATCTTCTTTGGTCGCCAAAATAGCCCATTAAAGGTAAGCCTCCCCAGGAATCGACTAGAAAGCAATGGATACCCCGTTGCCTATGTTGCAGAAACAACCCTAGTGAAAGAAGGGCTTCAACTTTTGCAAAATACCCCAGAAAAAAAACCCTGCTCACATCCAAATTTTCGGTCTATGTGAGTGTGTTTGTCGGCCCTTCTTATTCTCAGTACAACCAGGAACCAAAGAGACTCCGGTTGGGTGTATAGTCGCCACCATCATCCCATTGTATAGTCGCCTCCAAACCACTTTGGTAAACAAACCATTGCCAATTGATCATTGAAATTCCACGGCCTTCATCCCCTACAGCAGTCCCCACCTACAGCAGATAAGGGACTTCATCACTAAGGGATGCAAGTCAGAACAGGAGGATGAAGTCTGGTTTCCTTTTCAATGATCTGATCTTCCTCCTGATCTGAGAACCGGACTTCATCCCCTACAGCAGTCCCCACGTTTCTCAGATCAGGAGGATTCATTTTATTGGTGATTTTCATGCATCAGGTTCCTTCACAACTAAGTCGATGTATACAGCACTAGTGGAAGGAGGTAAGATAGAGTGGCAGCATTAAAGTATATGGAAATACAAAGCGCCACAAACAGTGATAATCTTTGGGTACCTATTACTAAAGATCAAGACGCTGACTAGAGAGAATTTGCGAGTGATGGGGAATGAACTGTGATGCTAGATGCCTCATGTGCAACAACTGCCCCATGGAGTAGAGTGTCCATTTATTTTTTTCTCTGCTCGTATGCAGTTTCTATGTGGTTCCATCTTGGTCTAAGGACAGATAACTACTGCCCCCTGATCACTTGGCAGTACCAAACATATGGGCAAACATACAAAACAAGGCGACGGCACAAGGAAAAAAAAAAAAAAAAAAAACTTACATGACCTGGGTTTTGTGTGCGTGTTGGACCTTGTGGAAGCAACAAAATGAGGTTCTTCATGGAGTAATGATGCAGTCAAGACGGTTAGCAGATAGAGTGGAGCAAAATGCACAATTATGGGAAAACTTGCTAATATACATATGAATCTGAGTGTAATTTTGAACTAATGAACTGATGCTAGAAGTATGATGTATCTTATTATTTTTTGTAGCGATGGTTAGGTTGGTAGGATTACAGTGCAGGTTGTGAGGATGTAACCTTGTAATCTTACAAAAAAAAAAAAAAAATCAATACAACAGATTGGCAGCCGCTGCCAACTTTTTCAAAGAGAGAGAGAGACCTTTTGGCGAAACTAACTCATCACTGCAATCGAAGGCTCCATGATCACGGTCACATGCACAATAACTGATACAAAAAAATAAAATAAAATAAAACTACAAGATCCTGACAGAGAGAGAGAGAGAGAGAGCTCACAAAACTACAGGGGTTGATAACTATACTATAAATATAAAATATGGTGGGTCTAACCTGTAAAATGTTAACCCACTCTCGTCCACTGAGTACTTGCATGTGCCATTACCATTGCAACCTTTATAGCATCCCACCAGTGAAACAGACATCAAAGGCCGAGATTTGATCACCTTAACAGAAGGATGTCTCAGTGCAATACACCATGTCCCTTCTCTTGCATATAACATATACATCTCCAAAATACCCCCAGTTCCAGCACCAGTGGTTCCATTCGAAGACAAAAGTACTGGGTTCCCGCTATTATTCTTGCTGGTCGCATAATAATCCCATGTATCATTTGATGGCAGGCCGCCAAATTTGGAATATAGTTCAAAGTTATCTTGGCCAATGGATCTGATTTGAATGCGTATGATTGACCCAGCTGCACCAGCCGGTATGTCAAGAAAGAAAAATGTATAAGACTCTTGGTTATCTGTATAGTTGGATAATAAATTAATAAGGGGGAATGTGGTACTGTCTGTGGGTCCATCTTTTGGGAGATAGTAAGAGCCGAAAGGGATAGATGGGTTCCTCTTGGGTATTCTCTGAATGAAAATTAAACAAAAAAAGTCAGAAAAAGTATCAAGAACTGAATAAAAGAAATGTTCGTAAATGTAACAAGAAAATATGACAGAAGATAAACTACTAAAGTAGTTGCTGCCCATTATTATAGGTATTCCTGGGAGACATTGTCAATATCTCTAATTTGCGGTAGGGTTATAAAGGTAATTTAAAAGAAAGGAGTGAGGCTATGGTACTATGCATAGCGCATATAGGCCCGTACTATGGATCAATAGTTCCATTTTCAAAGTCCAAACAGTTAATCTGAACCATTTCATATGATTTATATACAAAAATGTACTTGTAGATCAAATTTTACATTTTTCAGAATTTTTTAACTATTTTTTTTAGATAGATAGAAAATCACTTGATCTAAAGATTTTAGACCATTCAAAAGTAGTGATTTTCTACCTATCTAAAAAATAGTAAAAAAAAAATATAAAAAATGTAAAAGTTAGTTTGCAAGTACATTTTCATATAGAATTCAAATTGAACAGTTCAGATCAATTGTTTGGACTTCGAAAACGCAGATATTGATCCATAGTACGGACTAATCCGCGCTATGCATAGTACCATAGCCTCACTAAAGAAAAAGTAAATAAACTCATAATTTTAACAACATTGAATGCAAGGCATTATACCTCAAGGGCAAGTGCATCCCATGAACAATCGATACCAGTCTTTCCATTACCACAACTGATCACCTGCCACTCCAATGAGAAGCAAATTGTACTATTCAAGCCTGTAAAGTTGCTCGCCTGAACAATGATGTACCACCTACCAACCCGCGGAAAATCCACTGTCAAGGGGGACCCACCTATAGTCAGAGAGTAATCATAAGCATCCCCAACTGGTACCACATCATATCGCACATAGGCTATCAACGAGCTGCCACTGCTGGACCTCGTTTCAAGTGAAATATTGAATTGGGAAGGTATAGTTGTTATGTCTATGTAGTAGAGCCTTGAGCTCTCCCCTTGGTTGAGGCAAGGAGACTCGTTGGAGTTTGAACATATAATAGAGGTGGAGCCCACTTGGAGAGACCCATTTGTGAAAGATTGCATGCAAGACAGTGAGTACATGGTTCGGTTACATCCTGGGCCCAATGAGGTTGGAACAGAGCATCCAAATATGTATATGTTGGTTGTGACCTTGTATGATTTCCCTCGACTAATCTGAAAATTTCACTTGGAATAAAAAATTAACAAATCAATTAGTGCCTACAAACCTGTGTACATGTTAAACTCATGTTTTTGTTCAAATTGAGAACTTTGATAATGCCAATTTTAACCAACACACCACATGTTGGTTTACTGACCTCTGAAGTTAATTAACTTTTCATCTGGCATTTTTGTAAAACTACATCCAAGATTTTGTTGTTGCATAAGCACAGCATATTTTTCATTGTTTTAAAAAATTACTGAGTTGTAGAACTCTATTTTCCCCAGGTTAAATTAAATTAAAAATCAAACAAAGAATATGCATTTTGAGTTGTTGAGCTTTTATTTTGTACCTACAGGCTTCAAGGGTGTTTGGATAAGGAAAAAAAAAATGTCAGCGGCAATTTTGTCATTCTATTTACTAACTTAACTTTGATTTAATGGCTCAGTGTTATTTGCCAACAACAAAGATGTTAGGCCTCTTTTGTTTCAACTCATGGAAATGTTCAGTGTAACAAGTAAAACATTGTAAAAAAAAATATTGATAAAATAAAACATTGTAAACTTCAATGTACGCATATCTGCCATAGGATTAATAACTGCACAAATGCCATGAGTAACAAGCACCAATTGCCAACAGGTACAAAATTAGGATATTCTCGGAAGTGTCAGATATATTGGTTGGTGATTAACCATACCAATGACAATAGTGCTTAGTAGCAAGCATAATAATAGTAACAGGTACTGCCATCTATTATAATTTTCTGTGGTATGTATGCCTGTAAGTATGAAGTATCCCGTGACATGTATGTGATCTATAAAATTTTCATTGGCATTAAAAAACAATACTCTAAAATAATAAGTCAACATGCTTGAGTAGTAAAAATAATAAAAAATAAATAAACTATTTGACCTACCATTCTGGATTGGGTACGCTCAGGACCTAGACGATTGAAGTATCCAATATACCAGCCTCCTGGAGATATCTAACAAATTTTGGAAAAGACCCTTAGCCCCCCGCAAATACTAAACTAAAGAAGCAAGAAGATATGAACAATAAAATATAGTATAATAATTAAAAAAAACCTGTTCTTTTGTTAACACAACTGTCAGGTTTGATTGAAATGGAACACACTGCTCGAGGTGTGAGGAATTATTCACTCCTTCAAAAACCGAACCATTTATACGAAAACTCATTACTGCAACAAATAAGTTCCTGTCAATTTTAATTTATATTAGCAATTCGATAATTTTCTATAAACATCTCCTAAAACAAATTAGGGCAATGCCACCACGCCCCAACAACCATAATTTTTGGTTTTTCCCTTCAAGCATTTGCTAAAGAGAGTATATATCACATTTGCTGGTTTTACCAATTATAGGGCCTAATATAAATATGATGTACAAATTTCCTCTTTTTTTAACTACAGAAGAAAAATAGTTATTTATACAATCACATACACAAAGAATTTAAATAAGCATCAGATAAATCTGGAATAATAGGGTTTCCATCCTTCAGGCATAGGATTGGCATTTCACTGTTAGAGAGACCCTGCATTTCTTTCTGACCCTACAATAATTTTGAAATTACATAAATTAATATGGAAAAGGAGCATGTTCTGAAATAATCACACTGATAGATTGATTTGATTCGACTTACGATATTGGTATTGGATAGAAAACTCATAGTAACTGAAGAAAACCAAAGAGGCAGCTCCACTGTGGAAAGAAATAATAGAAAATTGTAAAAATTAAGACTTACTTCAACATATAACTAAGGAATTTAACCCTACTTCTATGTCTGTTAATTGTAATTCTATTTCATCCATATAAATAAATTTTCACAAGCATTTCAAGCTAGTTAAAATCCAAGCAAAAATAACAAGTGAGGATAGTTAGTTACCTCCATTAATACAAAAACAAAAATAAAAGCCCAAGTTGAATTTACGAATTTAAGCTAATAAAGTGTCAAAAATATAACGAAATTAAAGAACTAACCTCTGAGATAAGTCCATTCGTAAGGCTTGAGCGAGAGATCGTGTTGGCTGTAGCTCGACTGGAGCGATTCGTACTGGGCCTGACTGGAGATGGAACAAGCGATGAGAGCAGAGATTATGAGTAGAAGCTCTGTTCGAGGCCATAGATGCCATGAATCCATCACTGGAGAGGAGAGAAGAAAAGGAGACGGGAGAGACAGAGGTCAATAAAGAAGAAATAAAATAAGTAGTGTAATTAGACAGAATACGACAGATTTTGTAGTAACAACTATTACTTTTTCAAGTTCTTACCCGGGTTAATATATTGACAGAGCAGTTTTACTACGTACAGCTAACGCCCAGTAAGGTCGGGAAGGCGCAGCATATGACTCCTGCGCTGTATGAAGTGAAATATCCTCTGTCAATATATTGACCCTTCTTACAATTGATTTTATTTTTTTCATTATTTGTTAATAGTAAAGAGCTCACATTTGCTATATTTTCTTTTTGTTTTATTGAAGAGAGGACATATGTTTGCTTTTTTAGGAATTTAACTGTATTTTTTATTATATATGATTTTAAAGTTGTAAAAATTATTTATATATATCCCGGATGTAATTAATTGTAAGATTTTTATAGAAGTCATCATTGTAAGAATAACTTATGTTAAAATAAATATCATTTTTTTCTGACACAAAGTCCGAAAATAATCATAATAGTTATACAATCTACTGATCTATATGTTTTGTAGATAATTTTCTAAAATTACAAATATTTTGTACAGCTATTTATATAATCCGAACAAATTAGAAAAAAAATATTGCATATAGTTCTTCTATTTATTAAAACTCCGTGAACTAGCTCTGAATGTATAATTAGTTTTATTAGTGTAACAATACTTTGTTTATTTTATTTGCACCTGGTTTTAATGTCTTACAGCTAGTTAAGAATTTAATATGTTATAATCATATAGACTTAGTTTTTTTTTTATAAACTCGGTCAATCCGCATTGTTTTCTTAACCCTAAAACACTTAATTTATTTTACACAACATTATGAAAAAAAAGCTGGTTGATTTTATGAATGAAACTCCCAAGTTATTACAAATACACTTCAATTTTCTTTTAATATGTAGGGTGTGGGTTGAGATTGAGAAAGGGTTCGAGTGATCTTAGTTTGTTACATCCCAAAATTTCATTATCAGATGGTGGACCAAAACTATTAGCGGTGGCCTTGGGGAAGTGTTTTGGGTGACCTAAAAGTATCCAAGTATTATGTGAGGATTTGAGAGTAGGTCCGATGCCCTCTGGTTTGATGGGTTTAATCGGATCCGCCTCTGCTCCTTTTCTTAGAGAAAAGGAGGGTCCTGTTTTTCCGATCCGAACCATTCAAATTCGTTGAAATTTGTGTATAAAAAAGTTGTATTATTGAGATACGTGAATGAACGAATTTGAATGGTTCGGATCGGAAAAGCAGAGCCCTCCTTTTCTCTAAGAAAAGGAGCAGAGGCGGATCCGGTTTAATCACTGTCGATTTGCTTTAAGATTCGTGCAGAACACTTTAAACTTTGTGCGTGTTTGTTTCAATTTTTGTGCGCACAAATTTTGAATTAGATCGGACGGTCATCATGCTCGTTGAACCTAAAAGTAGGTCCGATGGGCATCGGACCTACTCCGTTCTCCTATGTGAGACTGATCAATTGGCAGTATGGAGATCATTAGATGAATCTATAATGTATTGTTGTTGAGTCCAACTACTGCATTATCGGTGACATTTCAGTCTAAGTGTTATTGGTTTTCAAAATTTATAAAATAAATTTTAAACATAGAATTTAAATTGTTCAAATCGATTTACTTTATAGGTGATGCGTTTACGTGCAAGTTTTATATATTTTAGTGGCATTTAAATCAAACGATCAGAAAATAATGAAAAATGAATGCATTAAAAAAATTTACCATCTGACTTCATACTAAATGAATTTGAAAATTTATAAATTTTGAATATAAACATATCACTCGTGAAATAGATCGGCTTATACGATTTGAATTCGGCATAAGAAGTCTATTTGATAAATTTTGGAGGTGTGGTACTTATGTCACTTCGTGTTACTGTATGATTGTGATATCGTTTAGTAGTATATTTCGTAGCAGATGTATGGTATGTTTGGTGCAGGTTTCTCACATTACATGATTGTGGAATGAATTATATGATGTCTCATGTGCAAGAACAGAGTCGGATCTTCAAATTATGAAAGTCAAACGTAAATAAAAGTCAATTATATAAAATTTGTATGTTGCGAAGGGTGTCAATTTTGCATAAGCCATAATATTTTATTCTAAAGTATATAAAAAATTACATATAAATATAAAAAAAATGAAAAAAAGGACATAGAGATCAATTGACCCGGTATCTTCTATCTTCCATTCACGTATCTCGAAAAAGAAACTTTTTTCATGTACGAATCTCAATAAATTTGATGGTTGGAATCGGAAAAGCAGGACTCTGCTTTTCCATTGGAATAACAGCAGAGTCATTTCCCATGCTCGTATGATTGAGAGTTTGAACCTTATAGTATATTCCTCGTAGTAATATACCACACTACATAACTCAAAATTATTTATTTTCACACTTATTTTATCGTGGCATGATGCATTATCTATATTTTTTTCCTGTAAAGTTTGATTTAAACTCTTAAATAAATTGAATACATGATGTGTATTTGTAATGTTTTTGTTAGTATCAAGTTTCAATCTGAAAGAAAAAATCCTATCTTAGAAAAACTAAATCTAAATAGTAAATTCCACACCGAAGATTCGTACTATTATTGAATGCTACACATATTATCGCAACTCTACTGTTTTATTTTTCCTTTTTGAGGATTGGCAAATTTTATTGTCTATATATATATATATATGAAACCTTAGTTTATCTTACTTAATTATTAAACTTCCGCTGCACTAAGCAGGGGCGGACCCAGAGTATTCCAGGGGCAGCAGCTGCCCCTCCATGGATTTTGAGTTTTAGTGGAGATTTATCGGTTCCGACCGACTTTGCCTCCCTGGAATTTTTTTTGCCCCCCTCTGGACGTTTAATTTGTAATTCGAGTTAAATTTAGGGTTAAAATTGACATAAATCTGTTGAATTTTGATTGGTAATTAGAATTATAAGTCAGAGCATCAAAAATTACAAGTCAAAACATTGGAAAGTATAAATTAAAGCATTGTTTTTTGTCGAGTATCTAATCGGTTAATAGATTTAAATCCGATTAGATATTTAAACTCGATTCGATATTTTTTTGCCCCCCCGACAAAAATTCTGGATCTGCCCCTGGCACTAAGACTAATCATTTACAATTTCAAATTACCTTATTGAGAATTGTTTATATTTAGACACTCCGCGATGTGCCCTATGAATTTAATTGATATTATTTTGTGGTATGTTTTACATTCTTCTTAGTTAGATAACAATTATTTAGGGCCCGTTCGGCAGCCTGCTAGGAATAGGAATGGGAATAGGAATCAAAAATTGTGCACTACTTTTTACTGTTCACCGTGGGAAAAAAAAAAATTCACTCAAGAGGTAATTTATTTTTCCCACGGCAACAGTGTCGTTGCCGAACAGGCCCTTAGTTTGTTGTGTATAGTTAAACAAAATATACATAATAATATGGTTTCGTGTCAACATAACTTGTTCATCCAGTCCTGTTAAACCCATTAAGCCATCTTCTTTGACAAATTAAGGTATGCAATTTGTTCAAACAGAAAACTTGAACTTTTTCAAGGTTGGTTAGGTTTGCAAGTTACGAACATACAAGTTAGGTAAATAAATATACAAGTTAGGTCAAAATTTATATATTAAAGCATGAAGCACCTGAATGCAATATAAAATTGTTAATCAACCCAATTAGAGGTAATTAAAAATTCTAACGTGTGAGAGAATGTAATTGGTGGAGAAGTCATGCTTTTTTCTAAATCAGATTATGAATGGTTGGTAGAGAAATCATGGTTGAATAAGACATCTTAGTTTTTTTGTGGCACCAGACTCTGGTGCGTTTGGATGAATCAAGGAATAGCTCGGAATAGCAGCTGTTCCTGGAGTTAGGAATAGCTGCTAACCCAACATTTCATAGGAATAGCGGAACAGTAGCTAACCCGAGCTATTCCTTTGTTGAGAATAGCGTTTTTTTTCACCCAAACGTGCTGTGTTAAGAATAGCTCGCCAAGAATAGCAGCTGTTCCTGGGTTAGCGCTATTCCTGTGTCATCCAAACGCACCCTAAAATAAAATATGCATTAATAAAACAATTAGCATCATATGGTTTATGCTTTATGGCTGAATCATCTGATCTGCATCCCATTACTGTCATCAAAAGATAAAATAAAAATTGAGTCTATGTTGATAAATTTCAGGTAGACTTCTAGAACATGTTACCTAAAATAAAAATTGAGTCTATGTTAATAAATTTCATGTAGACTTCTAGAACATGTTACCTATAAATGTAGAAAACGACTTGTGAAATTAACAAAAAAAATACAAAAAGGTCATAGTTTTCTGGGTCACATCACTCGGAATGGAACAAATAAATGCTGATGGAAATGGCGCCGTTTTTTTTATTAATACTCCAAAAAAAAAAAAAATTATCAAATCTGCTCTCACCTAAATTATTTTATTAAAACTACTCTAACTGTCCCACTGTGAGGCGGTCCACTGTTCATAGCGGACCGCCATCCAGTGGGGCGGTTTGCTAATTTTTTTTTTTTACTGTTCATAGCGGACCGCCCCCAGTGGGACAGTTTGCTATGAACAGTAATTTTTTTTTGTAGAGACAATATGAATATCAAGATGCTAAACTCTAATGCTAAAAAATTCGGATTTTTTTTAAATATTTGTTAGATTACTTCTTTTGATATATAATTAGCATATTTATATTAAAATATGCTAAATTACTTGAAATTATGTTAAATTACGATGAATTACACTAAATTACGTTAAATTACGCTAAATTCTAAACCCTAAACTCTTATTTTGGACAATTTCTAAAACCCTAAACCCTAAACGCTAAAAATTACCGTACAAGTTTAGGGTTTAGGGTTTAGGGTTTTAGAAATTGTTCAAAAAAAGAGTTTAGAGTTTAGAGTTTAGCGTAATTTAACGTAATTTAGTGTAATTCAATGTAATTTAACATAATTTCAAGTAATTTAGCGTATTTTAGTATAAATATGCTCATTATACATCAAAAGAAGTAATCTAACAAAAAACCCAGCTAACGTGTTTATATTTATTAATAAAAATGTCGGAACTAGGGTTTAGAAATTAGGGCTTCGAGTTTAGGTTTCTTTTAAATATCACTAATTTTTATAAATATGTTATGTGAAAATTGTAAATCATTTAATGTACGGTAATTAGGGTTTAGGGTTTTAGAAATTGTCTAAAATAAGATTTTAGGGTTTAGAGTTTAGCGTAATTTAACGTAATTTAGTGTAATTCAACATAATTTAACATAATTTCAAGTAATTTAGCGTATTTTAGTATAAATATGCTAATTATACATCAAAATAATTAATCTAACAAATATTTAAAAAAAATCCAAATTTTTAGCATTAAAATTCAGCATCTTGATATTCATATTGTCTTTAAAAAAAAAAATTACTGTTCATAGCAAACCGCCCCACTGGGAGGCGGTCCGCTATGAACAGTGGACCACCCCACAGTGGGGCGGTCAGGATAGTTTTAATAAAAAATTTGAGGTGAGAGCAGATTTGATAATTTCTTTTTTTTTTTGGGTATCAATAAAAATATCGGGAAATGGCAGCCTACTTGATGCCATACCTATACTGTAAAATATAATTTTTATTTTAGAAATTAAAATATTTTTTTGTCACAGAACATATTCACTATTTTTTTTTCTCCAAAAATAGCGAGGATCTAACTATTGATGCAGTTCAGAGAAATGTGGATCGAATCAATGGTCAATTCACCCTCCGTTACACCTGCACATTCATGACAATGCAGGTAGTACAAAAATGAGAGGTGACTTTCTTAGATCAAATTTTGAAAGAAGGAAGAGAAGGAGGATCCAAATCTGCATAAATCTAAAATCATGAACAGTAACTCTGAAATTCTTAAAATCTCGAATCTAGCTGTTGAACTGTTTCAAGTTGCGTGCACAGAAAAATCAGCTGTTTCGATATGCTTGCACAGAAAAGTTGAACTGCTGGATTCGGAATTTCAAAAATTTCAGAAATCTGTTCATGTATATCGAATTTCAGCTGATTTGAATCCAGAGAAAGAGTGTCCGGATTTAAAAAAATCTGGTGAAGGTGTAACACAGGGAGGATCGAAATATTGATTTGGTCATCCTCACATGAACCAAATCAATGATTCGATCATTGCTATTTTTTGGAGAAAACAACAATCTATCTCCATAAATTGAATTTTTAATTTCTAAAAAAAATTGAAAAATAAATGTCTGTATCGTGCGTTATATGTCATAAACAAAAAAATAGTTGGAAAAACAAGAGGCTTTTCTCTAGCTCTATAAAATTATGTCAGAAAAAACCGAAGAATTGAATGCGTCTGAAAAGTCATTTATTCGTGACATATTGTATATTTATTATTTTTTTTAAGAGTCCATAGGAAGCCACGCCCGAATTTTTTTTAAATCGAATAATTTTTTACTCTGGTTTTATTTTTAAGAATTATAAGTTTTATTTCGAGAGATGCTTGGCACGGAAAGAAAGAAGGAAAAAAAAAAAACAATGCTCAATTTGGAGACGAAAAATATTTGTTTGGTCTCAGAAGTCAGAGCTAATATAACAAAATATTTCTCTGGTTTAAATTTTTTTTCCATTTGGTAGAAGAATTTGAAGCGAAAAAAATATTGAAAAAAATTAGAGTTTGAACCAGCACTTTGTTTGAAGGTTTTTATGAGATTAAAGTTCATGATTTATTGTAAGAAGTGGAACGGCCAATAGTTAAATGTTGTAATTTAATATTACGAGTTTATAATACACAACAATATTTTGCTCAATGTGACGGTTGTTATAAAGTTAGCAAAATTTTGCCAATTAATGGTCAAATATAATTTGTTTTTTTTTTTTTAATTTGCTGGCTGTTAAATTCAAAAGATTCAAAACTTTATATCCAATAAACTTGAGAACATCCTAGTTCTACTCTTAAAAATGATCCATGTATCTTTTTCCGTACTTTAAAATTAGCAAAATTAGTTTATATCCAAGAATTTGTTGAGATTTGTAAGAGCAAAGATGCGGCAATAATTTCTATATTTGTTAGTAATTTAATATACATTCCTGCATAATTTTTTGTAAAAATGATACAAAATGAAATGCGGACAGGAAACATTTATTCATGCATGACCATCAGATCAAAATCTAACGACTGTGTGAAATTTGCCAATTAAAAACATTTCGGTAAAAAGAAAATGCGTCGGATCAAAATCGGACAATGAGAAATGGAGCTGAAACGTCGTCAAACGCGTGGGACCTTGAGATCCACAGAACGGGTCGAATAGATGGAATCTGAATTTCTGAAAGCCTTAATTTGAGTAGCATCACCAATGGATGTAGAGTTCAAGAGATATAAAATCGAGTACCTTGATCAGGCTTTCCCACGTTCTACCTGTGACTCCCGCGTACACTGAGCGGGATGGCCCACCACGTGTTTGACCCGGAAAACTCTGCGGATCAACTGTTGGCTGTTGGCCTGTTGCTTTCTGATTTTCAGGCGGAAAGCCGGAAATGCATCATAAACCCTGAACCCTAAATCCACTTATACTATTTTTTTATGACACTGAATTACACTTTATATTTTCAAAGTTCAAACAGTTGATCCAAACAGTTCAACATGATGAATATATTAAAATATACTTGTAAATTAAATTTTACATTTTTTTGAATTTTTTTACTATTTATTAAGATGGGTACAAAAATTCAATGGTCTGAAAATAACGATTTTGTAAAATACTTAATAAATAGTAAAAAAATTCAAAAAATGTAAAATTTGATCTGCAAGCACATTTTAATATATCCATCATGTTGAACTATTTGGATTAACTGTTTAAACTTTGAAAACTTTGAAAATATAAGGTGTAAATGGAGACAAATGGAAGAGAGAAAATGAAGAAGAGGAAAGGGTCCGCAGATTTTATAGTCCTAGTGGAACTGAATTAATGGTTCGGTCCTAGTTATTTTTGAATTTTCTATAACGAAGATACGCTGCAACTCACAGAAAGTACTTGAGACCAGACTATTGATTCAGTCTAAAAAAATATCATGATCGGACCGGACAAAAATATTTCATCTTTTTTTCGATATTTTAACTTTTTTTAGTTTCTAAAAAAAAAAAAAAAATGCATGTGGTAACACAGGAGGTATATAAATTATAAATAGACAAGTGGTAATGTGGTATGGTAGGTTGCTAAGTTTCTAATTTGTCACGAGAATTAGTGGGCACTGGGCAGGAAATATAGGCCTATTATTAATGGGCTTTAGCGAACCAATAACAATCTCACGATTAGGAAGCTGATAGATGGCCTATTAGCCTGTTATTAATGCTTATCATCCGAATGAGTGTCAATTTCAGGTTAGTTATCTGCTGGTTGGAACTTGGAAGCTGAATTCATATAACACAGGTACATAGATTTTTGAGTTTAAATTTAACGGAGAGTTTCTCCTCTTACAAATTATCTGAACCGTATGATTGTAAACAAATGAACGGTTCAAAATTTTTTTAGTCCATTCCAGAATTTGCCATTAAAATAATAAGAACTACAGTATAATTTTATAGTTTGTAACTTCTCCTTATAGATTGAGTAATATTCCATTAACGGGTAATTGGTTATGGAAAGTAAAACTTTAAATTAATTAATGAAATATTGTATTTTTATCGGAATGTGGGCACGAAAATCGTGCCCTATTGAGTCCATATGTTCATCCGTTCAGAGTTGAACGGTCATAATTGAAATATGAGTTGTATTTTTTCAAAACTCAAATACTCTTTATACTTTAATTATGATTGTTCAGATCTGAACGGATGAACTCAATAGGCAGAATTTTCGAACAGGAAATTCAGTTCCATTTTTAATGGGTCCTAAAAAATTTATAATTACACCAAAGATATATAAGATTATCAACCATATATATGGTAACTTTCATTCGACCTTTGAAGAATGAACATATAAAGAAATAATCGTTGACATTAATTGTAACATTCTCAAAATTTAAATAATTAATATTTTTTTCTTACAAGACAATTTCGTAACAAAGAAAATTGTAACTTTTATGTTTTGAGATTGAGTTTGAATCCGATTCTTGTCTTTTCTCGTAGAAATTCTAGGTCGCCCCGTGACTTTGCAACTTTTATGTTTTGAGTTTTATTCAATTCTGGATGCATAATTCCCGGTGAAAATTGAAGTTCTAACTCTATCATCTTTTACAGTGAAATTGCAAACCCTTACGGTTACAGACCTTTTAAATCATCACTTGAGAGTAGGTCCAATGGACATCGGACCTACTTTGATTCGATGGATTTCACTGTCAATTTGCTTTAAGATTCGTGCAAAATACTTTAAACTTCGTGCGTGTCTGTTTTAATTTTCGTGCGCACAAATCTTAAATTAGATCGGACGGTCATCATGCTTGTTGAACCTAAAAGTAGGTCCGATGAGCATCGGACCTACTCCGTTCTCTTAAATCATATATTTTACTAGAAAATTCAACTAAAGTAAAATCAAATCTCCTGAAATCATGACAGAGATATTTACGAGTTACGACTTTTATATTTTTAGTTTTCCCAACGTATATGTTCCAAATATTGCCATATTTTTTGTAGACAAGATTTGTAAAAAAACGGAAATAAATATATGCCTCCAAATATTGCCATATTTTTTTCATTTCCTTCTAGAAATCCTCCATTTATATTCAGCCGAATGTAACATTATTTTCTTCTAAGATCATCATGCAAAAATTTGAAAATTTCTCCAGCAAGTCTCCTGTAAATGAATTTGGCTAGTATGACTTTGGTATCATTTCGACTTAAATAACATTAATTCTAAACCCTATTGTATATGCTTTAAACTATGAATTCAAACCTTTTAAATCGATCTACTTAATGAGTAATGTGTTTACATGCAAGATTTATAATTTTTGAATTTATTTAATATTAAGTAAAGTGGTCAAATGTGGGTTTTCTTAAGTTAATTTTAATACATTCATTTTTCATCAATTTTTGACCGCTTGACTTAGTACTAAAATAATTCAAAAATTTATTAATTTTGAACGGTTTAGATTTGTCGTTTAAAGTCTATCCAATAAGTTTTGAAAATTGTGTCACATGACACTAATATCATACTAGCCGGACTCCCTATAAATACCCCACCCAACCCCCTCTTTAGGGGTGTAAACGGTCGGATACGGATTAGATAGTGGTCAAACTGTATCCTTATCCGTTATAAATTTTTGAATACGGATTCGAATACGGTAGTCTCGAATACAGATAGGGATCAAATATTAAATGGATACGGATACGGATCGGATATCGGACGGATACAAATATAATTCAGATAATTTTTTTTATTCATAAATTAGATCTAGTATTTTTCATAATAAGTTTGTTAGTTACAAAATATATATCATATTATCAAAACATTAGTTACTAATCATGTCATAGTGTTATATTGTTCATCATAATATATATGTATATGCAGTTTAATAAATCATTGGTATGTATATGCAATTTAATGAATCAATTTAAGAACATAGAGTATATTTGTTGTGGTTTAGGAGTGTAAACGGTCGGATATGGATAGTTAAAAATCTTACTGTATTTTTATCCGTTATAATTTTTCGGATACAGATACGGATACGGATAGTCTCGGATATGGATACGGATCGGATAATTTAAGTAATATTTTGAATTCGGATCCGGATGATATTAGATAATATCCGATCCATTTACACCCCTACCCCTCTCTCTTCTCATCTCCCTCTACCCCTCCCTTTCTCTAGAACCGAAGCCTTTCTCCTTCTTCCTTCTTCTTTCCTGCTGGATCGAAAAATATTTCCTCTCTTTCTAGACCATTTCACTAAACTAACTGGACTACTTTATAATCTATGCTTTCTATTGTATGGTTGATTTTGAATATTGGATTATGATGACATATTTAACATGATAGCAATCTGAGGTTGGATTTGATTTGTGATGTGATGAAATTGTGTGTTGCGGAAATATGGGAATCACCTATACTAGGGATTCCAACTGTGTGAATTATGTGTGACTTGTTTTATGAATAATCTTGACCTATGTTTATCGAGATCTCTTTATTTTTTATGAATTTCAGATACCTGAGTTTTTGCTGGAACTCCAATATTACTTATAATTTGATTATCTTCTATCACCGGTTAAATATGCGAGAATGATTTGATGTGCATTTGTGTGAATTAATCCAACATGTTTGAATGATTGTGTCTAATTAATTAAGCCAATTTTAGAGAAACGTATCGTCAAATAACCGGTTATTGAGCTTTATAGTTGACTATGTTATGTATTTTTGTTTTCTTTCTATTGGCGATATATATTGACAGGCTAAAAAAAAATAAAAAGATGTTATTATAATCACGCTCCGGAGGATCGAAATACAGAGTATGACACTAATAAAGAGAGGTATTTAAATTTAAACAAAAATATTAATGAAAAATAAAGTTGTCCACATAATTTAAAATTCTAGAGATGCTTTGTTAATAACTGTAACAGTTGTGCTAATATCAAACACCTCGATTCTGTAGTTGTTCAATCGAGCAAGAACGAATTTATCAATATTACAGTGGAAACTTGTGACTTAATTGGATTAAAGTTACCAACTTAGATTATAAATTATAAATGCATAGATGAGTATTACATATATTAATATTTAGGATTGGATTAAATTACCAACTTAGATTATAAATTGTATGCATAGATGAGTATTACATTTATTAATATTTAGGGACAGATTTAGTAGGGACTGAAATTACAAAGTCATTCTCATAATAGTTTGGATTAAGTGCTTAAACATTTAAAAACCTAATAACCACAATAACGCCCGGCCCTTCACTTATTTCCTGTTACATTAGTCTAGTTTTTTACGTGCAATATTATATCTCTCCTCTTATATTAAATAATGTTCTAATCCGTCAACGAAAATAATTAAAAGATGAAATTTCAGATTAAATATCAGCCATCTAATCAAATAGTCTGACTTCTTTTGACTCTATGCATCTTTTTTTTATGTGTAGAAGTTTAAATTTATTTAGATTGGTATCCGCTACATGTACTCGCCGACGTCTCTCAAGCTCTCCATCTCACAAAATCTACACTTTCTACTCTTTCCTATTTTTTCCGAAAACTGTCCTAAACCCCCTTATTTGATTGTCACATACTCGATTTTCTGATTGGTCCTGATTTCTTTTCATTTTTTAAATGTCATTTAAGAAATTTTTTTATTAATTGATAATACGACAACAACAAATAATACAACTTATTTTGATACATTTTTTATCTTGTTTCCCTGTTAAGCAACATAAAAAAATTGGTATGTACCAGTAAAAAAAAAAATTTGTAGGTATGTCATTAAAGAATGAGCTTTACATTTGTATGAGAATATGTTGGTTTATTTTTTATTATTGAAATTTTTTTTTAACGAAATATGTCATTTTGTATAAAATTTTCCTTTTGTTATCTTATAATATGTTTCTATTGCAACGCATAAGCACGATACTAGTTTAGTCATATTTAGAGACGAATTTGGTAGGACGTGGGATGATTAAGTCAATTCTCATAATTTTTAAAATTTTAAACACGTACGTTAAAAATTTAATTAATCTTTATTTTTTGATACGTATTAGGTCCCTATTTTATCATGTGTCGTTTACAAAAAATAAAACAATGTTGTTGGGGTTTAATATTAGTTTTTAATTTAATTTGAACAATAAAATTAACAAACCAGTGAAACCACAAAAGAAAAAAAAAATAGAAAACATTATAGCACAAAATTCACATATAAAATAAAATAATAAAATATCTTATTTTATATTATATAAATTTTATTTTTTACTAAAATATTTTTTTAGAAATGACATTCAACAAGCAATGCCTCAACACATTGGGATGACACTTCAGTAAGTTTATCATGCAACTCATGTCGCGTTGTTATTTAAGCACTAATAACATTTAAGTTTTTAATGTGAAAAATGCTAGTGATATTTAACCTTCTTCACCTTTGAAAATTAATTAGTAACTTTTGAATTGTTTTACAACTAATAATTAATTATTAACATTTAAGTTTTACATCTCCATCTCCGCCGTGATTTTATCTATTCTGGTTCAATAATTAATGTGTACACCGAAAGTCAAATCTCAGTCTCAGTGTTTTTCTCGGAGCAAGCGGTTATAATGAGCCAAAACCCCTCCTGTTGAATCCTTATCCTCTGAGGTAACAAAATATTTCTGTTTAGATCATGGACGTCCGATCGGAATATGGGCCAATCCAGCCCGAGGTGGAACGCACGGGAACGCTTTAAAATCGTGCGGATTCTGATTGAACGGTCCAGATCTAAAAGGAAATATTCTGTTACCTTAGGTGATACGAATTCTTCCTTGTTTATCTAAACCCTTCTCTCCAGTTTCTCCGCTTTTCAAATCCTTACTTAAAAACCACTTTGTAACGCACAAAATTAAGAAAAATATAGCTTGAGCAATGGTGGCATAGACTTCCTTCATCATCAAGGTAGAGTATCTTACTCTCTATTCTGTACATTTTCTATCTATATTAGTTTATGCGTGAGTTTGATGGTAGAGTTGGAACAGCGATCAATGGTTGAATGTAGGGTTTGCTATTGTTTGATCTCTTATTTTTCTTGTTCTTTCTACTGTTTTTTTTTTTTTATCTCTAAGGTCAGATCTGATATAGCTAGACCTAAACTGACTTGATAGTACTCTTACATCCGATAGAGAGGTGTAGGATTGAGATCAGAATCAGTATTTAAAGTTTATTGTCATAAAACTTAAGAATTGTAGTTGTTTTGGTTTTTTGTTTAGGGATCTTGCACTTGTAGCTTGGTACTAGATTAATCCAATAACTAATCCTTTTGTTTTTGTTTGAGATTGGGATAAAGTAAAGAAATGGAACTCTTATCTAAGTAAGAGTAGAGATAAGAATTATTCTCTTATCCCTTACTTTATCTCACTCCAAAACATGATCATGATTCTTATCTAGGAGACAATACCACTTTTTGAAAGAATTAGTGTTTAATTTAGTTCGGTTATTGCTCTCTTGTGAAGCACAGTTATAGGTTACAAATTTAGAAGTCTTAGTTGGTTATGTTTAACAAGGAGAAAAGTTCTGCACAATTTTTAATGCCACAAGTTATCGTCCTTTTTTTTCTTTACAATACTTCTCCAAAATAAGAAGAATTCAAATTGTTGGTCTTAATATTCACCGTGAGAGGGGTGACGTGTTCAGGTGAAAAAAAAGTTGTTTTCGAGTTAGTTCTGTACAACATTAAGAGGCTGAAAGATTAACACACTACTATTAATATTGTATAAGTAACTTGATGCATTCTTGATCTTTTGTGGAGTGAACTAAAAAAATTATAAATTTTGAAGTGCATGTAGCTTTTTTTTATGAAGGTCGATATCTTTCCTTGTTTGAACTTTCTATTATGAAATAAAAAAAGGTCGTGGCAAATTTATGGCATACACAAAGTTGTGGCTCCTTTAACAAAGAAGCAGCTTGTGATTTTGTTCTAACATATTGGATTCCTTGTTTGCTATTGTTTTAACTCCTCTTTATTTTTCTTGCAGCACAATTAATACTAGGTCTTCTTTCTATTTAGCGGAGATAGAATGGACGAAGCGGTCATGATACAGGAGCTGTCACACAAGTTTTCTGACGTACCATTGGCTAAAAATCTGAAGCGAAAGTCGATATCGGTAAGAGAGCCTCTTGTTGTCATGGGGCAAAACAGTAAATCTATACTAGAGAATGATGATGCGTTTGATCGGTGGTGGATGAGCTCAAAGGTGTACCCACCTCCTAAGAGAAGGTCAGTTTCTGCAATTCGTCAGTACCCGCAGGGCTGTGGTCGAGATCTAGGTTTCACTGTGGCTGGTTTTGATAGTAAAAGAGTACAATGCGAGAAGATTAATGTCATGAATGGAAAATATGTCAATGTCGATAACAACTGCACTTTAGATACCACACACAACAAGGTGAAACTAATTCAAGTAAAAAATCGGTGTAAGGAGAAAAAAGAAGAAGCATCTAAAACAATTGTCCCATCTGTTAAGAGACCAAGTGAAAGAACCAAGGAAAGAACATGCATCAATAACCAACTCCCAAGCAAAAAATCTCCCATGAAAGTCATCTCTAAGAAACGGGTTGGCATCAAGCATCCAGTTACGCATGAATCTGAGGATGTGGATCTGGAGGAGTATGGTAGGCGTGCCATTCGACAATCCCGAAATTTCTCCTCTAGGATCCCAGCCAAGAAATCTGTTTCAGCTTTGTACCGTCGTGTTCTATCAGACATCAAGCACCATCAGAGGGTTGCTAAGAAAAGCACTACCAATTTTGGACCTAAGAAGGATGATAGACCGACAGACCCAAGAGCAAAGGTCAAAAGGTGCTTGCACCTATTTCAAATAATATCCCGACAACTGTTGCAAGAGGTTGAATCTGGTAAGCCTACAGATATTAAAAGAAACCGAATTGACCTGAGAACTTTCAGTATCTTGAGGGAACAAAATGAGACGCTAAACAGAGACAAACCAGTTGTTGGTGCCGTGCCAGGGGTTGAAGTCGGAGATGAGTACCGCTACCGGGCCGAGTTCTCTGTTTTGGGACTCCACCAGCCTCTCCGAGGTGGCATTGGCAGCACATTGTGGAATGGCATCCGCATAGCTACCAGTATTGTCGCTTCAGGCGGTTATTCAGATGACATAGAGAGTGAAAATGTGTTGATTTATACTGGTGCTGGAGGGAAGCCGACTGGGAAGCCCGGTCGTACCGAGCCTGAAGATCAGAAGCTAAAGGGGGGCAATCTTGCTCTCAAAAACAGCATAAAGACGAAAACACCAGTACGGGTCATACATGGGCAGAACATTGGCAACTCACGCAAGGAGACTTACACCTATGATGGACTTTACGAGGTCAAGACGTACTGGCCTGACAATGTGACGCATATTGTTAAAGGAGTACCAAATACTGTAGTTGAGTTCCGGTTTCGGCTGAAGCGGCTGGAAGGGCAACCCGAACTGAACTGGAGCAAGTTGAAAAAGGTGCAGAGGTGGAAGGTGCGGGAAGGTTTGTGCTCAAAGGATATATCTCTGGGCCGAGAAAAACTTCCTATCAGTGTTATAAACACCACTGACAACGAGAATTTACAACAGTTCCGGTACATCACCAAAACAGTCCACCGGCCCTGGTTCCAGAAAAGCCGACCCAAGGGATGCAAGTGCAATGGTCTGTGCTTTAATGCGAAAACCTGCTCCTGTGCGGCTAAAAACGGGGGCCAGATCCCGTTCAACTTCAACGGAGCTATTGTCCAGCCAAAGACGCTGATATATGAGTGTGGGCCCATGTGTGGGTGCCCTTCCTCATGCTACAACCGGGTCAGCCAGCACGGCCTCAAGTTCCCATTGGAAGTATTCAGGACCAATAGGCGGGGCTGGGGAGTGCGTTCTCTGAGCTCGATCCCTTCAGGCAGTTTTGTGTGTGAGTACATAGGGGAGCTGTTGAAGGACCAGGTGGCAGAGAAGAGGAAGAATGACGAGTACCACTTCAACATCAGGTGGCCTAGCACTGACGAGGGGGGCAGCTCGTCAGAGTGGTTGGAGATGGGGAACGTGGGGCAGTTCATAAACCACAGTTGCTCTCCTAATTTGTATGTGCAAAACGTGTTGTTTGATCATGATGACAAGAAGATGCCACACATTATGTTCTTCGCGCATGAGAATATCCCCCCTTTGAAGGAGCTGACTTACGACTACAACTACAGCATAGGGGCGGCCCGTTACTCTGACGGTAGTGTGAAGGTTAAAGAGTGTTATTGTGGTACATCAGAGTGCAAGGGTAGGCTCTATTAGTTTGGTAAGTTCTGTTGTTCCCTTTTGTTTTTTCTCAGTTGGTGTTAGAAATATGACTAATATTATGTTACTTTTTGTTATCTGTTGCTATTGCTGTGTTGGGGTCGGGATATTAGAGCTGCTAACTCTGACCCAGTAAATGTTGCTAACAGCCTCTTTTTTTTTTTAATATAAACAGTACCTGTTGTGGTAACAGACTTGATCATATTCATGTTGTTCTACCTGAAATGTCTCTTGCATGTTTTGAGTCTGTGTCAATTGCCAAATCATTAACAACTTTGTACTGCTGAAAGAGTAGGCTCTAAAATTTACAGGATTCTTTTCACCCAGGTAAATTTTTCTAGCAAAGAATCTTTAAGCTTTTGTTTTCAATCTTTGATGGGGGCAAGCAAACAGTTTTGTTGAATCTAAGATGGAATGTATCTCAAAAGTAGTTATAGTTCTGTTTTAATCAAGGGATATGTTATATTAACAATAATTTTAGTTGATAATCGTGATATCTATCATAACGCTTGTTGAAATTGGTGAAAACAAAATGTTCTGATATAGTGATATGGTTTCCCTTGTATTAAATTAATGGAAACTAGTTGGTCATGCTTATCGGTAAAAGATGCTAATTTAATCATATGAATATATTATATACATTAATATCATAAATTCATTAAGATATTTTATTTTGATTATGAAATCTGCGAATTAGAAAACACAAAGTGTGTATCATATTTTAGGGACCTCTGCTCAGTATCAAAATGCAATGGAAATAAGGTTATCAAACGTTGAAGATATAATTTGCTTTGCCTTTCATAATATGTGAACTTATATTAAAAAAAGGATGCACAGGTATATTTTAATTATAATTAGTACTTTTTGGACTATTTCAGATCCTTTAAATATAAAAAATATTTACTAATACATGAATTTTCTCAAAAAATATATATAAATACACAATGACTCTTTATGCATCGCATAATCAATGTTAAAAGGAAAAGCAACATGTATTTTTTTTTTCTATTTGTGGGTACAGTTGTATTATCCTTTTGCCCGTACAAGAGAGGGCCCGGAGCTCCTAAAATAACTCAAATTTTAAGTTTGTATTCAGACCGTTTGATCAGATTGAAAACAGATTGAGATACAGATTCAAGTTCAATACTCAATTGGTCGATTAAAGTAGAAATTAATTACATTCGGATTGTAAGGTCTAAATTTATTTTAACATTTAAATCTCGAGACGTAATTTTGGGAGAGCTTGTTTGTTTAAAATTCATGCTTGTAAACTTTTTCAATTTTAAAGAAATCATCCCCTGACTTTGATTTTACAAAAACAATTAGTTCAGATTTAAGGCACTAGTTCTCCATAATATTGGCAAGTCAAAACGGACTTATTATTTGCTATTTTCCTTTGCTAAGAAAGTAGGGCTATATTTTGTTTTTGTTTTGAACCATCCGATCTGAATTGAACGGACCAGATTCACATCGATATTCTTTCCTTGACCCGATGGATCAGTCCAGGAGTCTGGATCCTCGTCTAAAGCAATTCAATTTGAATTTATCCAAAATCGGGTAAGAGCCTGATTGGAATTCACGAGACAGTTTTAATAGAAACGTACAGATTTAAGATTCGCACGAACGATCTGAATTTAAACTCAATTCTTGAGTGTTTTTTTTTTTTAAGAAAGCTTGCCATTTCAAGTAGCAAGTTTTAGGACCTGTTCCAATAAGCTCCCTTTCCCTCCCTCCACTACAATCTTCATCTTCACACCTCAACGCATCAACCCCACAACTACCATCCAGCGCCATTGTATACCATTACCCTTCTCTAACTCCAAAACTTCTCTGCCCAAACATCCCAAATCCAAAAACCATAAACAAATCACCATGGCCTCTTCAAGCAAACAGAGCCCCCAGATGGAGAAGAGTGATGAGGACCTTATAGTAAAGTTTACCGATATGCACACCGAGGAGGCGGTCAGTGCATCTACGGTTACTATCCCCACACAGGCAGTGCATAATAGGCAGTGGGACCTCTGTTTGATCGTAAAGGTATGCACTGACAAGTTGATTTTTGACTCTCAGTTCGAAAACCTCATGAGAAGGCTATAATAACATTCAGCCTACTGCAACATTCTCACCGATTGACAAGGGGGTGTTTCTGGTTGAGCTTGCCAATAAAAGAGAAGTTGACAGTGTTTTGAACAAAGGCCCATGGTTCTATAGACATGATCTAGTGGCAGTAGCAACGTGCCACTCCTGAGTATATGACAAAAACCCACGTCAAACAAGGGGAATTGTGGGTTCATTTTCATAATGCTCATCTTTCCCCGCAGTGCTCAATTTATGTATTGGAGGATGAAACTGTCACTCATACACTTTTTGCTTGCCAATTTGCTAGATCTGCATGGCTAGCGTTGCCTCTGGGCATCATATCAGATGAGCTTCTCAGAGAACTGCCTGACATCATAAAATCAGTGAGAAGAGTGATTGAACAGGAATTCCCCAAATTCATATCAATTGTTTGGGCAGTGTGGAGAAGTCGGAATGACTTGATATATCTAGGCAAGCAACAATCCATAAAGTTGTGCAGGGAGTATTGGAATAGAGCAAATGGAAGATTCCGCAATGAATAACCTTGGTACCGGTACACTAGTACTAAGGTTTGGGTCAGACCAGGATCACCGGGACATACTGCTTGAAGATATGCAAGGAGCATCCAGGGGTTTCTCATGTTTTGTGGATGGATCCTGGGACCAGGAGGGGAAGGCAGGTATCGGTTTGCTCATGATGGAAGATGGTACCGCTATCAGCTGGGAGTCCAAACCGGTACAGGCAATCAATGCTACACATGCTGAAGCTCAGGCGGTCCTTCACAGTTTTAGAAGCTTGGCTCAGTTAACAGGTGAAGGAGGGGTGGTCTACTCCGATTCACTGGAACTGGTAAATGCTTTGTCTCAAGGTTTTCTTGTCATACCGGACTGGAGAACTAGCAGGGAGATATGGGACGCTTGGAGGATTCAAAGAGAGTTTCCAAATGCTCGAATTGTGTATAGATGTAGGGAGGATGACTTCATTCAAATTGCTCACGGTTTGGCAAATGGGGGTAGAATATGGGGATGTGATAGTCAGGGTACTAGTTTCACCAATTCACAGGAGTAGTTGATGTTTCTAATAGGCCTACGGGCTGTCAGGAAAGAAAAAAAATAAGAAAGTTGGTATTGTCGACAACACATAATAAGTAGAAGTGACAAAATCTGACTCAATCTGTAGGATTCATCTGATCTGATCTAAACTCAAATTCGATATGATCCAATTTTTTTGGCGAAACTAAATTGTTATGGAATCCACTCGAGATTATTCAAAACTGATGACATCCAATAACACTCTGAAGTCAAATTAATCGTTAATAAAAATTAAGTTTTGTTTGTAACTAAAGGAAAAAAAAATTTAGAATACATCTTCATGTACCAAATTACTAATGCAACTCTCTCATTTTGTAAAAATGAAATCATGTCATACTCAATACAAATGTAAATAAATTATTATTTCAAAAATGTAAAATTAATAGTAATAAAATAGACCCAAGTTAAACTCACTGCAGAAATGAAAGAATAAAAAAATTAGGTGCTACGTAAATTAAAAATTAGAATGAGGGAAGTCAAATTAGTAAATACGAACTTATACGAGCACGGGTGAAGATTGGGAAGAAAATTATATATGTGAGAATTGAGAAATGAAAATTTTTCTTTCCACTTTCAAATCGCGTTTTTATTATTTTGTGATATCGGAACTATGTCGACAAACCGTTATTTTTTTTTAAATCCTCAAAATTAAACTATGAGTATAAGAAAATGAGGAGGAATACATTAAAAATAACTTTAAAATCTTATTTTAGTGTGTTTGAGTTCATATGAAATAAATTTAGAAATTTGTAAATTTTGCATGTAAGTGTATTACTTGTAAGTTAAATTGGTTTGAATAGTTTGGATTCGTTGTTTAAAGAGTTTTTGATGAATTTTGGAGTCAGTGTCATCACAGTTAAAATAACATTGATATCAAGGTAGCTAAACTCGCCCATCAAACCAAGGACCTTCCGATTCAAATTAAGATTCAAACAAATAATTTCAAGATTAGTACGGATCAAATACACACAAATCTTGATGCATATTAAACGGTTCAGATCGAAGATCAGACTGAATTTTGATTCATCGGATTCGGATGGCCCTCCAAAATCCAACAGTTTTGACTTTAATTAGATGCTGCACACTTCAATAATCTCGTCGAATACGACGTGCCACAAATAATCCGACAGCTCAGTTTGAGATATTGGTATTTATTACCCACCGAGAATTGTAATCGACTAATGGGCAGTCAGTGGTCCAGTTAACCTTTGATGTTAAAAGCTTCTCCTGCGGAGTCCGGATCCCCTAATGTAACCCAATTTTTGAGTTTTGACGTGCACGGTGCCTATTCGGTGGTAGCGCAGGGGCCCAGTATTATTTGTGGGGTCCAGGCTCTTTAAATTCGTGTTAGAGCATCTTGGACGGTTTGGATCAAAACTCAAAAATTGGGTTACATTAGGGGATCTGAATTCTCTCCTGCGTCGGTGCATGTGCCACAAATCTCGTGGCGGCAAATTGAAGCGTCTCCGATCGCAACTGTAGTGATTAGTTCAGAAGTGATGTTTTCCAATCGCTACACAGTTTCCCATCAAACGTTTTCTACAGAAGATCTATATTCTTGGGGTTACATTTTTTGTTGTGCCCCTTGGTTTCTCCGAGTTCAAATTTTTGGGGCTACCGCCATAAATTTTTGAGGTAATTCAAACTTTAAATATGAATCCGGACCGTTGATACCGGATTCTAATCGGACGGTCTGAATCCAAACTTAAAAAAGATCCAGCCGACTGCCAGTACCGTGCAATTATCAGGTAATTTCCTCAATCCTGTTGGCACGATCAGCGCAAATGAAAGGTCATAATTAAAGAATATTTGCATTCGCATAATATCAATTTATGAGGATAATTCCATACGCCGACGCGCCGTGGAGGGAAGATATTTGCTATGCGCGAGTGCGACCCCATGGAAAAAGCGAACGGGCGGGGACGGGGGGGAGTATTCATTGGTGGCATCATCGTGATTCAATAAAGATCGAAGGGCAGCTTCGTTTTCTCTCACTGCAGCGGTCTGTCTTTATTAAGATTTTTTTGTGTAGATCCGGTGTATGATATTCTATTGCCGACTTGCCAGAAAAAAAAAGTAGCATTTTGTTATTGAAAACAGAATAAAAATAATAAGAGTGAGTCTATGGTACTATGCATAGTACGAATTGGTCCGTACTACAAATTAATATTTTTGTTTTCAAAATTATAACGGTTGATCCGAACCGTTCAACATGATTTCCTTATGAGAATATACTTGTGGGTTAAATTTTCTATTTTTTAGAATTTATTTACTATTTTTTTAGATAGGTAGAAAATCATTGTTTTTGGATAGTCCAGAATTTTCAGATCAAGTGATTTTCTACCTATCCTAAAATATAGTAAAAAAATTTGAAAAAAATATAAAATTTAGTCTTCAAGTACATATTCATGTGGAGATCACGTTGAACGGTTCCGATTGACCATTAGGGTTTTCAAAATGAAAATATGGCTCCGTAGTACGGACTAATCCGTGCTATGCATAGTACCATAGACTCACTCAAATAATAATTATAAATATATATGATATTAATAAAATAAGATATAGTGATATGCATATTACGATGGACTTATTCTATGAATCTTTATATTTATTTGCAAAATTCAAATAGCAGATAGAAATCGTTAAATATGATTTCATATAAAAATATATTTAGAGAACAAATTTTATAATTTAAAAAAATTTATAATTTTTTAATAGATACAGTCACTGTTTTATGATGGTCCAGTACCTATTTAAATAAAATAGCAACACAAATTTAAAACATATAGAATTTTGTTTGGAAATATATTTTCATAGAAATATCATGTTAAGTGTTCAGATCAAGTATTTGGACTTTGAAATGGAGATATGAATTCATAGTGCAAACCGCTCTGTAATATTGACAGATTATAATATGAACACTGGTTTGAAATAGCATTTAAAAACTAGCCTTTTACAAATTATTAAAATATACATGCCCAATAATATAGTTCATACGGAATCAATTTCAATAGTAGACTTGGATTTAAATTGACTCGGAGTGCTTTAATGCTTTTATATACAAATTTTCAATTATTATTCATTTTATTAATAGTTTGATTGTCTACATAAAGATGCAAAAAGAAGCTTCTTTCAATTTTTTTACTTCTGAGATTTTTAATACATATATTAATTCATGTGAGTATGACCATATAATATTAAAATTGAAGTAGAATTTTGATTCCTTTGACAAAATTAAGTGTCCTAATCAATGCAATGAGTCATCTGAGAGTAATTTGACAAGACTCTCAAGTTAGATTTAACTACCGTTTTTGTTGAAATATTCAATGTCGACGTGGTTTAAATAACACAAAAATAAATCCATGCATTTAATAAAACAAAAAGATCGTACAAAATTTCAGAAAATTAAATTATATTTAACAGTTCACTATTTAAGTCAATAATTAATTGGAGTTTTTTTTCACAATTTATTTAGCAAACGACCACTTAAATATGAATCGACACCAACTTTAACTTATATAATAAAAATAAAATATTATATATTATTACTTTATTTATTTTCGGTATTTAAATTAAACAAGTTACCATAATTTCTATGCTTGTGTAGCGCGGTAAGAAGTTTGAAAATATAATAGATGATATTACAATCTCATAGTTGTTTTAGATTATAAATATGTTATTTTTTTTTTTGCCAATATGTCGATCTGAACCGTTCAATATGATATCCGTACTAAAATATGCTTGGGGATGAAATTTTTTTACTATTTTTCTAAATTGACAAAAAAATCACTATTTTTGAACGTTCCAGATACAGTGATTTTGTATCTATCTTAAAAAATAGTAAAAAAATTACAAAAATTATAAAATTTTATCTCCAAGCATATTTTAGTATGGATATCATGTTGAGCGGTTCGGATCGACAGTTTGGACTTTAAAAATAAAAATATATAATATAAAATATGATGAGATATGAAAGACATGAGGTATTGAATCATTGTATTTATGTATTTCGTTTGGAGTGCCGACACACATTCGCTCTCCTCTTTGATTTTTTTTCTTCGGATCTATTGCAACACAGAGTTTAAAAACATTGAGTACCGAGTCAAATAAGGACAGTCGTACAGACTACAGAGGATTAAAATAATACATCTCATCTAGTGTACAAATTGGTCTTGCGAAAAATCATAAACAGCGTGGCTTTTGTCGGCTAGCGTGTGCTGGATTCCACGGAGGTCTTCAATATTCGTGTCAAAGCTGATTGCACGTTCCGGATTTAAACTCAAAATTTATGTTACCTTTGTACCTTAATATGCCCCTTCTCGGTCTGTAATTACCTTCTCGGTCAAGATCTTCTCGGTCTGTAAAAGAGTTTAAAGGTAATTACCTTTAAACTCTTTTACACTTCTGTCTGTCAAGATCTTCTACGATTGTTCTGGTGCAGCAGAAGTGTAAAAGAGTATGAATAATTAATATGCCCCTCGCAACACTATATGTTGCACTAAATTGTTCCTTCTATAAATTACAGACCGAGATAACTTTAGTTTTAGAAATATTTTCCTAACTCTTATAAGTGAAATGATCAAATGAGTTCAATATTGAATATATTTTATGATCATCAACTTTTATCCAATTTTGACGTAAAAATATGAATGATATATAAATGGAAATTATATAGTATCGTAAATATTAGTAAGAAATAATATAATAAGAAAAAAAATGTTGTTTGCTTTTTCGTGAAAGACCCTGTTAGCGCCTAATGTTTTTTTTTTTTTTTCATTTGATATAATTGGACAGTTGCAAAAATTTCAATCGAGTACGAAAATTATTCCAAATAGCTAAGCATATGTTAAACTATCGACTAGCTAAAATGCTCCTCCATATAGATTTAAATAATTTTTGTTAAAAACTTCAATGCACAATTTGTTTTGCTTTTATAAATGGTTTCTTAAAATTGACAACCTTGATATTCACTATCAAGTTAAGAAAAAAAAAAGACAAGTACTCTCACGGATTTCATAAATACATTTACATTTTAAACTATAAATATTATGTTCAATAGCATAAAACTAAACGAGGAAAGTTCATATGAGATTCAAACCTGGTTATATATACATTGTAATATATATTTTTAAAATGAGGAGGGTTCAAATGCACCATAATTTTTGTGCTCCAATATGCTCCACATCATTTATCTCTATTTTCCAATGGTTTAAATAGCGATTATAGCGGTATAGCGGGACGGTTAAAAAAAATAAGCCATTGCACTAAGTAGCTAGCTATATATCGCCCATAGCGCCATAGCTTTTAGGGTCCAAAACAGCTATAACTAGCTATTTAGAAGCATGCTATTTTCAAAGTCCGAACAATCGATCCGAACCGTTCAACACGGTCTTCATAATAAAATATGCTTGGATACCAAATTTTATATTTTTTAGAATTTTTTTTACTATTTTTTAGATAGGTACAATATCACTTTATCGGATGGTCCAGAATCTTCTTAAAAAGGTGATTTTGTACCTATCCAAAAAAGTAGTAAAAAAATTCTAAAAAATATAAAATTTGGTATCCAAACATATTTTATTATGAAGATCAAGTTCAACGGTTTAGATCGACTGTTCGGACTTTGAAAATGGACATAAAGGATGTGGAGCATATTGTAGCACAAATATAATGGTGCATTTGAACCCTCCTCTTTTAAAATTGGGTTAATGTAATAGTATATGTTTTATTTCACGCTCATATATCAATTTTTTAAAATTCAAATAGTCGATCTGAAACATTCAACATTATCTTCATATTAAAATGTGCTTAGAGAGCAAATTTTATATTTATTTTTATTTTTTAATATTTTTTTATATGTAAAATGTTATTGTTTTTGGATGGTCAAAAATTTTCTGAATCAATGGATTTTCCACATACATAAAAAACGACAAAAGAGTTTTGAAAAGAGTGAGGCCATGATAATATGAATATTACTGATCAACCCATTCTATGGATCTATTTCTCTATTTTTAGAGTTCAAATAGTCGACCTGAATCGTCAAACATATTCTTTATATCAATATGTAGATCAATTTTATATTTTTTAGAATATTTTTACTATTTTTAGATAGATAGAAAGTCAGTCGCTTTTGGATGGTTCAGAGTTTTCAAATAAGTGATTTTCTATATATCTAAAAAACAATTAAAAAATTCTAAAAGATATAGAATCGGGTCTTCAAGTACATTTTTTTTATGAAGACTATGTTGAATGGTTCAGATTAATTGTTTGAACTTTAGAAATAAAAATATGAGTGCACAACACGAACTCTTGTGTAATTTAACATATTACGATAGCCTCACTCTTTTGGAAAATATAAAATTTGATCTCTACTCACATTTTAACGTATAAATTATATTTAATTGTTTGGACCAACTATTTAAACTTTAAAAAGAAAAATATATTTACGAAATAAAATATAATCTTTACTTCAGTATCCCAACTAGGGTTGCAAACGAATTAAAACGAATCAAACTTGACCCGGTTCGAGTTCGAGTTCGAACCAATTTCGAATCGAACTGGTTTGAAATTGAAGCAGGGTTTCGAACTGAAAAGAAGAGTTCGAATTTGATTCGTGCGATTCGAACTAGTTTCGAACCAAATTGGTTCGAAATTAAAGTAGAATTTAGAACTAAAAAGAAGAGTTTCAAACTGAGTCAGACTCAGTTCGAGTTCGATTCGAACCAATTTCGAGCCGAATTGGATTTGATTCGTTTCAAACCAATTTTTTTTTTTTCGAATCGAACTCAATCGAATTACGAACCACAAGCTTTTTGTGCACCCCTAATCCCAACACATATTATTCTAACCTAAATTAATTCATTACGAAAGAAAACGAAACGAATTCTTCGAATATATCGAATTTCTATAGACCGAGTGCAAACAGAAATCTTGTCTCCTAACGAGTAAGGTTTTCTTACAGTGGGCGCAGGCTGTCAGCGACTAGAAATTTCTCTTCCAAATCAGCGCATCTACTATCAACACACAAGCTTAAGACTTTTAAATCGGATCGAACCGGTCTACGCGGAGCGGAGATTCCAAGTCGGTATAAAGAGAGACGATCTCTCCTCTTCCCTTCTCTCTTCTCTTGTAAGGCACGAATCTGCTGCGCGGTAGAGAACAAAGCTAGAGATTACACCATTATATTCACTTCTAGCAGGGAGAAAATGGGCTTCGTCTCTTTTGCTGGTAGAGTTCTCTTTGCGTCGGTTTTCCTCCTCTCCGCCTACCAGGAGTAAGTATTCGTTCATTTTCGATGTATTTCTTTGGTTCGTGTTAGATCTGTTGACTTCTGTTCGATTTGGTTCGAAATTGCGGTGTCTGGAAGGAGATCTAGGGTTTTGTGTTGAACCTAGGGTTTTTTATTTTAATCGTATATCTGACTAGTGAAATCGACCCATCACCTTTTAATGTCCATAATTTAACGCTTGGCTAATAATCTTATGAATCTACGTCTCAGTGTATAGATTGGGTGATTAGAGGTCTGAATTAAGCAGATTTGAATGAGATAACATTTTCCAGCTGAATGGATCTGTTTGAGTTCAGATCATAGTTTCTTTGTAACAAACTAAGATCTATTATCTATTCAAAGCTTTTATTCATACCAGCTGAATAAATAAATTAGCTGGCTCTCTCCAGTTGAATCGGGTGTTACTGCCACATCAGCAAGTCAGGGAAATGGACGTTTCAGATGATTCCTCCTGGAAAGGCTTCATCTTGCCTGTTCAGTTTCCTTTGCCTGACATTAGACCAGGGTTGTGTCCATTAGTTTGTACAACTGGAGAGCAATTGGACCAAAAATTTCCCACCTTGTTCTCTGTTAATATTGACATTGCTAAGCTTTGTTTGGATTTAAAACTTAGCTACAAATTATGTAGTAGCTCAACCTCTAGTTTCAAATTTAGTTAAGTCTTTGCTTAAGTTTTACGGAGCATAAAACAAACTTAATTCATTTTTTTTTGTGGGTTTTTTTCCTGCAGGTTCAGCGAATTTGGGACAGATGGTGGCCCTGCTGCGAAGGCCCTTAAGCCTAAGTTTACTGTCTTGACCAAGCACATCAAGTCTAATCTTGGAGTAGCCGTGCCTCCCATTGATGTAAGTACAAAAATAGGAAATTTCATGTGGGACCCCCTCTGAAACCATCGAATTTAATGCATGTTGTTGCAAAATAATTAATATTTTGTTTCAACCTACGGAACATGGTGGATATTGCGGATAGCTCATTATCACTCTTATTTCTTTTCTTTAACAAGCAACTGTTCTTTTTAGTATAGTAAATAGTTCATGTTTTTGCAATTATAGTGTTGCATATTGATATTCCTTATCATCTCAGTTGGTATGCATGTTGCATATTTTTGTATTAACTAATTTAAGTTTAAAATCACTTCTTTATATTTTGCATTTTAATTGGTTCAATTTTGCAGATGAGTCATGTAATTATGGCTACCATTGCTCTGAAGGGGCTTGGAGGTCTCCTCTTTATCTTTAGTAGCTCTGTGGGAGCTTACCTCTTGGTACGTATTTTTGTTTCACCTTTTGTTCTCTCTTTGTTTCTCGGCATCCTTTTTTTTTTTTTAAACATATGGAAACACGACATTTATCTTTTTCTTTAATTAGACTACATGTTGTGCTTCATTAGATTTGCATGAACTTTGTAGGATGCATTCTTCCTTTTTTGTTTCTTTTTCCAAGAACTTTGTATAATCACTCTGTCAGATTTTTACTTCTTAGTGCTTATATGATGTAACACTTTTGCATTTTATGTTGCAGTCACTTTACCTTGCATTTATAACCCCCGTGGTGTACGATTTCTATAATTATGATATTGAGACAAGCGAGTTTGTGCAACTCTTCATCAAGTTCAACCAGGTATGTCAGTAATTATTATCACAGTTCATTAGTGCAGTCAAAGCTTGTGGTTTGTTTCCATGACATAAACTCCTTGATAAAGTTCAATTTAGAAATCAATCAAGTTGGTTGCTGTGTACTATCTATATTTGAGTTACAATTTTTTAATTTATAGACAACAATATGTTGACATATTTTTTTTGCGGCAGAACCTGGCGCTTTTTGGTGCGTTGCTGTTCTTCCTTGGGATGAAGAACTCTATCCCGAGGCGTGCTCCCAAAAAGAAGGGAACTAAGTCCAAAACCAATTAATTTTATGGGACAGAGAGGATGCCACTGTTTTTGTGTTTCTAGCTTTTTCATCAGATGTATCATGTACTGGTACTGGGTTACTTGTTATTTACTTGTTCATTTTTTTTTTCCTTTTGGGGAAGGCCTAGGCCTTACAAGGTGTGTATTGGGGGTTCATTAGGAGCTTAGGTCTTCTATATTGATATTTTTTTGTGGTCCGTTTGGAGTTAATAGTTTGTTTTTTCTAGGATTCAGAATTTCAATTAATTTAGTGTTTTTGGCACTTAATGAGGTCCCATGATTATTTTTATTTTTTCCAATCATTGATCTGGTGGTTTTTATTCTCCTTGATGTAGTGGCTAAATTCGAGCATTAGGTTTTCTTTCTTTTCATTTTATCTGTCAATTTGACGCTTATTCTGCATTACAAAATTCTAATTGCAGATGGTGCTTGAGAGAACCAACACTTTTATGATGTTTATTTTATATCTGTGATAAAAAAAATGTGTTGACAGTATCAGGAAGCAGTAGTTTTTATTTTTATTTTACAATAGCAAGATTTACTGTTTGCTTCTTATTTGTCCAGTCCTAGGAACAGTCCATCTTATGAGGCATGAATTCTAGGTACATTATCTTCACAAGGAAGACCTAGGTATTTCTAAATTTTATTCATGTAATAAATAACAATGCTTCAGCTCCCTTGCCTATGCATTAAAAATGAAGTTACTCCCACGACTACTCTTATTAAACAGTAAAAAAAAGGGGGCAATTTGTAAAATCCCCCAACCAAAATTCTCCTAATCCTATCAATCCCACTCATTCTCACTTATCATGTCTTCCTCATCCTTCGGTGGCCGAACAACCATAATAACCGCTGCAACTGCCGTGTTCACTCCGGCCTCCTTCAATTTCCTCCCCCTTTCTACCACCAACTTCCCTTCCTTCTCCACAACAAATGCTCCATCCTCCTCCACTTGTTTCCTAATCCTATCAACCAAAACCAATACATTCTCTTGTGAGGCTGCCATGCTTGGCCATGGCAACCCCCTCATATCATCCAATTCCAATGCCACTGCTTCTCCTGCTGCCAACACCGGTTGCCAGCTCGGTACAACTACCCACCGTGTCCATTCCTTATCAGCCACCACCACCCCCAATTCCCCTTTTCGTTTACACTTGCCTGGTGCAGCCGCAACTCCTTTCGCACCCTCATTTGCTAACACAACAGGCAGCAAATTCACGGATGATGCCTCTGCTATCTCACCATACCTCAACCTCACTACCTTCAGTGATGCCACCTCCTTTGCAAGTTGCTCTGCCTCTGCTTTTCTCGCATCCTCCCCTTTATTTAACTCTTCGATAATCCTCTCTCTTGCCTTGTCTGTTTCTACATATTCCAATGCCTTCTCAAGAGCTGCTATGCGATCAGAGTCAGCTATGGCCTCTTTGCTGAGGCGAAATTGGGTGTAAGCTAGACAGTCACCAGGCGAATCAGCAGAGAAGGACTCCCAACCAGCATCACCACGCCTTCGGGGGAAATCCCGGATGGCACGAGAAAGCTCCATGGCACCACGAGGCTCGAAGCGGCGGTCAATTATGTATTTTGCGGAATCTGCACGTTGAACTGCATTGAGGCGGCGTAGTTCGTTTAGTAGATCGGGGCCTCCACTAGAGTCAAAGTAGGAGAGAAGCTCTTGAGGGAATGTTTTGGATTGCAAGAGAGATTCGCGTACCTGTGCGTAAATACAGCTGTTAAGGTATGCAATTTACCTGTAAAACAGGAAACATTACAAACTGTTGAAAGTAAAAGTTTTTGTTTGCATTAACCACTAGGCGGGATCCTTTACTTATAACTAGACTACTTGGAATATTTAATTTTCTAATACATTGATTATATTATTTATGGTCATGTCTAGAGCGGACAGAATTAAGAATCAGATAACCAGTAATGCAGGCTCATAAATTGGTACTGGCCTACACCAGAATTAGTATGGTACCTCATATGCAAAATTGAAGAATTCACCAGAATTATATCCACTGATTACCTGAGTTGCGACCACGATGCAGTTCTGTTCTACACCAGAGATACCGGTCACCTCTTCGATTGAAGCTGGCGTGAACCCATCCCGCAAAAGGGATCCAACTAGGGGTGAATACTCGTGCCACAGCCCGAGCCTGTTGCGCAATATATCGAACACCTCGTTGATAGGTATATTGCGGTACTTAGCAGGGAGAGGCGAAGAAGGCGGTGCTCTGTACGGCTGGTACACTTCCCCTGGTGGGGCTGCTGGTGGAGGCGTGAACGGGAGTTTCGAAGCATAGATGGTTAACTTGGTTCGTTTTGTGATGTTGGGTTTGCCATTAGAGAGACAGAGAAGGTTCCGATGGTGAGATAATTTAGAGAAGGAAGGGGTGGCGGTGGCAGTGGTCGTGGGGTTCAAGTTGGAGATGGATATCATAGTTGCCGGGTGGAGAGAAGGTGAAGAGGGGAGAGAAGGAAATGGGAAATGGTGGGGAGTGCGAGGAGCTTATCTATGTTTGTTTCGGATATTGTACGAGTAAATATATTGACAGAGCTATTTGCACTGCATGCAGCGCAATAATTTTATTTTTCATCTTGTCTTCACTGATCATGTGTTGTATGAAATCAATATAGCTCTGTCAATATATTTATCCTATTTTTCTTCCGCGTGGAGTTTTGGAGGTTGGTTTTAGTATAAAAATGGGCTACGCTACTATGACATGAGATATCTAGGCCTAATTCTTTTCGATCCATGTATTAATTGGGCTGTGATTTTTTTATGGGCTAATTTAATTTTGTTGTGGGCTGTACGAATGCAGATTACTCGTCAAAATTATGGGCTCAATCCTGAAATAAACTTTAGATTTGCAAGACCTAAAATTGGAGTTAACTAGGCCTAAATTCTGTAGATTGCAACAATTTTTTTTAAAGTTCAAATTCAAAATTCAATATTATGATCATGATATTTATTATCTATGATTTTATACATATTTCACTACCTATCAACTCATTTAAAGTTTTATCAACTCGAAATTAATAATTTTGATGCATTTCAAATAATACTTAAATTGTCTGAAATTTAATTGTTAAGCTATCTATATATGAGGAGGGTTCAAATGCCTCCATTTTTCATGCCTCCACCATGCCTCCATTTTTAAAACTTTAATAACTCAAAAATCAAAATAAAACCATTGGATATGATCTACATCATTTTATCTATGCACGTGTAAAAAATTATGACATTTCAATTTTGTTTTGGTTGTCATCAAGAGTTTGTAAAAAACGTACTAATGTGGATAATTTCTAGACGTTGATTTTTCAACTTATTGATTCACATAAAAACAAAATCAAAATGTGATAATTTTTTTTATGAGCACATAGATAAAATGTTGTAGATCATATCCAATGGTTTTATTTTGACTTTTAAGTTTTAAATTTTGAGTTATTAAAGTTTTTAAAAATTGAGGCATGGTGGAGGCACAAAAAATGGAGGCATTTGAACCCTCCTCTCTCTATATATATGTCTGATAAAATATGTAATTTTTTTATTTAAAGTTATTTGTTTATTTTTTTTGAAAAATTCATTGTAAAAATTGTTGAAATAAACCATTGTTAAATGATCCCAATGCAAACCCCAAATTTATTTCTTTAGTGTACTATCATTAGCTACAACAATGAAAATAATTCTTCCCCAATAAAAGTTACATAATATTTGAAGCTAGAGTATTCATTGGTCGATTTAGTTCAAGCCAAACTGAAAAATAATCCAATCATTTTATTTTTCGACTTGCATTAATAAAAAATTAACCCACCGAATAAATTGATCAACTAAATTAGCAAATAAAAAAAAAAGGCCAAAATGTGATTCGGTTGAACAAACTAAGATGAAAAATTAATATTATAACCAATGATATAAATATCAACTAGCCAAATTAAGTTTATTTAGTTTAATGATTTGTTAGGTTTATTCTATTTTTAATCGTCAAAATCGGGTTATGAACCAAAACTAAACTAAACTATACAGTCATAATGTATAAACCAAACAATATAAAATAAACTGTACAATATAATCATTTCATACAAAATAAATTCATCTCGATTAAAACTAAACAAGTTCCATCATCTCAAAACTCCTACTAATATTAAGTACTGTAAGGTGTGCGCGCGTTGGAACTCACTTCGACATGATCACATGATGAAGTAGAAATTGAAACATTGAATTGGGGGACAAGTATCCTCTCCATTACTGTAAAAGATTCCCTTCACTTTACGGTTTGAGATTAACTCTAAGCCGCTTTGAGAGTCGGACGGATGGAGGTGGCAGTATTATTGGGCTTGAGATTCGTGTCAAGTTAAAAAGAACGGTCTTGATCAAGTAATTGTAAAAGATTCTCTATTACGGTACCGGGGAAGATCTGAATTCTGAATTGAGGGCGGTTCAATGGAACGAGAATCCTCTCAGGTACTGTAAAGTAGGACTCATAACTTTATGGTTTAAATTTATTTTTAGTTGGATCAAACTTAATTTGATGTCTATTAAGATGTAGATATTTCTTTAAGATTCGTGTCAGGTTAAATTACATTGCAGATCTATTAATTCTAGTTAACACAGTACCCGTCAGATATCTGGGAGGATTCGAATTCAGTTTGATGTCATATCTAGGAGGATTTGAATTCTAGTGAACTGTACCCGTTAATGGATATCAGATCAAATTCAGTTTGATGTCATATCAGAATCGTCTGATTGTATTAAGTTTGAGCAAATAATTTTAAGATTCACACAGATTGAGTGCGCACAATTTTTTTTTTCTATGATTGGCAAATTGCCAACAATTATATTAATAATAAAGAAAAGTTCTATGTACAAAGTCTAATTAATCATATCTCCTATGCTCTAACTATACAATCAGGGTACGTTTGGATGAGAGTTAGAATAGCTAGAATAGCGAAATTTATAGTAAATGAGAATAGAGAAAAAAATAGTGAGTGAGGCTACAGTGCTATGCATAGCACCAATTGGGTCCGTACTATGGCTCAAAATTTGACTTTTCAAAATCCTAAAGGTCGATCCGAACCGTTCAACATGATTATAAAATGAATATGTACTTGCAAACCAAATTTTACATTTTTTCAAATTTTTCTACTATTTTTTCGAAAATCACTTGATCTGAACATTCTGGACCATCCAAAAACAGCCTATCTAAAAAACTAGTAAAAAAATTCGAAAAAATGTAAAATTTGGTTTGCAAGTACATATTCATTTTATAATCATATTGAACGGTTCGGATCGACCGTTAGGATTTTGAAAAGTCAAATTTTGAGCTGTAGCACCGACCCAATCTGTGCATAGCACCGTAGCCTCACTCAAAAATAGTGATTTTCATATTAGTGTGAAAATGACGCTATTCGAATTAGTAAAAATGTTGTTTAGATTGTATATGTGGAATAGTGAATAGCTGTAACCAATAAAGAATAGTGTTAATAATGTGTTAATTAAGAAAAAAGATAGGTAAGTGGGATCTCAAATGAATTGTCATGACTGTGGAGATAGCGGAAAGTGGTATCAAATTTGTCATTTCGGGATTGTGTTGGCAGAAATCTAAAAAAAAATATTTTAATTCTCTCATTTTACATTTCCAAATAGTAGCTATTCCAACATTTACAAGGAATAGAAAATAGCAGCTATTCTAGCTATTCTGAATGACAAAAATATTGTTATTCTGAATAGCTTCCATTCTTGCTATTTTTGTGTCATCCAAACATAGCTGGAGGAGACATTGTTAAGGAAAAAAGAGAACTCGATAAAATTAAATGCCTATATATAGACTACTCATTCATCGCTCTATCTCCATTTGTTTAATAGAAAATAAATTCCTATTCTCTCTCCATAATGCCCAGACACCTACTATCAAGACGACATTTCACTGAGCTCGTGTACAAATCCTTCTTTGAGTAAAAATTATAGATCAAACCATCTAATTATTTAATATCCACAAGGATTTTTTCATTTGAGTTTCGAATTTGCGACCTCTCATAGAACATTGGCTTTGCTACACGGAAGACATTACCTGTGACCTCCCATCCGGATTTCAAACCTGCGAACTTGTACACAAATCTTGATGCGGATTAGACGGCTCCGACCAAGCATCAGACCGCCCCCACTCCCTTAAAGCATACAGTTTTCCGAGTCAGATGTAAGCTTAAAATATATTCAAAACAGTACCAATGAACCGAAAATTCCTCTCGCCTGATAAAATAGTAGTCTTGACTGAATCGAGACTTTTAAACAAAACAGAAAAGCAACCCAATGTTTCACCTAATAAGTCCAATATTACGGTCCAATTTCATCCCAAATCCCTCACTAAACAATCTAAATTACGACCCCACTGTCTCCAAATCATATATATATTGTTTTTGCACCTCCAAGTTAATTTTGTTCCCGCGTTTCTTGAGCAGTTCACCAAAGACAGATCAAATCCACATGACGATTCAATCTGCATGCACAAATTATTTTCTAATGCTACACGGGCGAGAACCCAAGATCCGACAATAAAAAAATAGGTGTATAAATTGAAATTTGCCTTTTACTGAAATTGAAAACGAATTAAATAATTCAATATGAAATGCAGAATTTATGTTAGTTTATATTTACTAAAAAAAATGACTAGTGTGTTATTGATAGTATAAGATGTTTTGAAAACCTATCGGATAGGTTACAAATGATGAAATCAAATTATTACTGATCTACTTCACGAGTAATACGTTTACATACAAAGTTTATAAATTTTCGAATTTATTAAGTACAAAGTCAAGTGGTAAAAAAATAAAGATTTATAAGTTAATATAAATGCATTTATTTTTCATAATTTTTGACCGCTTGATTTTATACTAATAAATTAAAAAATTAAAAAATTAAAAAATTTATATGCAAACACATCACTCGTAAAGTAGATTGATTTCAACGATCCGTAATTTCTTTCATGAGCTTGCTCTATTATTTCTTATTGGTAATTGTAAATGATTTCTAATGCATCCGAACCCGAAAGCAATTAGCACTGCCATATATGGCCTACTATTCGGTCCACTAATAAGGCCAAGATGAATGTAGAGTCCAAAACCTAACTCAAATTTCTAATCCATAATAAAAATACTAAAATGTAATTAATGTCACCGTCATAATCTCTACCTCCATTCAGGGTGTGCACTATTTACAACAGGTCAAGCCTTTGCTTGTCTCTTTCAAGTCAAATAAACATTTGAGAATTTCCATGCAATTTTGCCTTGTATATTGCTATTTTTTCATAATAACCTTTCAAATGTTTTATTTACAATTCTCTCTCCTCCAAGAAAGTTATGCAACCCTATGTCATTTATTACTTCTTTTGCAATTGTTAGGGAAAATAAAAAATGAGCAGAGTTCAAATGCACCATAATTTTGTGCTCCAATATGCTCTAGATCCTTTATTTGAAAGTTCGAACAGTCGATCCGAACCGATTAACATGATCTTCATAATAAAATATTCTTGGAAATCAAATTTTATATTTTTTAGAATTTTTTTTTACTTTTTTTACATAGGTACAATATTACTTTCTTGGATGGTCCAAAATCTCCTTAAAACAGTGATTTTTACCTATTTTAAAAAATGATAAAAAAATTCTAAAAAATATAAAATTTGGTCTCCAAGCATATTTTATTATAAAGATATGTTAAGCGGTTCAGATCAACTGTTCAGACTTTGAAAACGGAGATAAAAGATGTGGAGCATATTGGAGTACAAAATCATGGTGCATTTGAACCCTCCTCGTAAAAAATATACTTGTATTAAAATTCATTGTGAATTTACATCCCACTATAATAAAAAGATAATCTGATCAAAACTAAAAATATTTCTGGCTCCAACACTGAAAGTTGTGGGATGCTGCCAATTCATTTTAAATGTATTTTGGAGGTCTTTGATGCAAAATTAAGTTTTGGGATGGCATATAAGAAGATTTTCCAAAACATATTATGTATATTATCAACTATAGGTTAGGAAATTTGGACTTTGGAAAATTTGCCTCCATATCAAGCTACATAATCTATCCAAGCTTAAGTACTCACCATATTTTGAAATTTATTAAATTTAATTTGCACATTGGTTTTGAAAGTGAAAGCATTGCGTTGTGTCCCATGATCATTAGGCAATTCTCCTCATGTGGCATTGCTTTGTCCCCTGGAATTTGGTTTCCAAATTTTTAAACAAACCAAACTTTGTCAGGAGAAATAAAAATAGTGTCCTTTGAATAGGTTTGAAAATGACCCAATGCCTAAAACAAAAGCTTTCAAAAATGAAACCCAATGCAAAGTAAAAGACAATTTTTTTTTTTGTCACTCATGTTCGTTGGAGCTTTTGAATCTTGACGAAATTTGTGAGTTTTTTTATACATGAGTAGGGTTAAAATGTACCATTTGTTTTGTGCTCCAATCATGCTCAACGTCTTTTTCTCCGTTTTCAAAGTTCGAACAATCGATCCGAACCGCTCAACATGATCTTCATATTAAAATGTGTTTGGAGATCAAATTTTATATTTTTTTTATATAAGCACAAAATCACTGTTTTGGATGGTCTAGAATCTTCTGAAAACAATGATTTTGTACCTATTTAAAAAAATAGTAAAAAAATTTCAAAAAAATATAAAATGTGGTCTCCAAGCACATTTTAATACAAAGATCATGGTGAACGGTTCGGATCGACTGTTCAGACTTTGAAAATGAAGATAAAAATGTGGAGCATGATTGGAGCACAAAACCAATGGTGCATTTTAAACCTACTCTTCATACATATGATCAGGGGCGGATTTACTGTAGCACAGGGTAGGGCAACTGCCCTACCCTGAAAATCCAAAACTAATTTACAAAGACTGGATTTTGGACATTTTCCCTACCCTGAAAATTGATATTGCCCTACCCTGCAGCCCAATTAAAATAACTGGCCCATTGTATATTAAATTTGGTAAATTATATAAGATACGGTCCAATTAAATTCAATTTGAAACCCGATTCAATAATTCCTTGCCCTACCCTGATCAAAATCCTGCATCCGCCCCTGCATATGATTACTAGTGGATTAATTGATTGACAAAATGTTTATTTTGTTTTGAACACTTGGTAAGTTTGTTATGATAGTGGTTATTACATTTTGAGGATCATAAAATGTGATACTAAAAAGTTGTTATGACCTTTTCATATATATTATATTTCAAGTAGTTAGGTGCTGTACCAAATATATATAGCGTTATGAATTGTAATTACTTGGTTGGTTGTCAAGAAGACAATCGATTTATATATGCCCCATGAAGTAGAAATTAAATTTCAAAAAACGACTTGTATTTCAATGATAATATATACAAGTTTAGTTTTCCTTTGTAAAATTAGATAAAAGAAGAGTGACAACAAAGTTACACAGTATTAATTTCCCACAACATGTTCATTTCAATTATAAATTAATTATAAATACTGAAATATATTTATACATTCATTTAAAAATGAATGTATAAACATATTAAAACATTAAATAAGTTTTATAAGTTGAAGGAAATGGATTGCATAAAGATCACATAATAAAAAATGTAATGAGCTTTTATGTTTTTTTTTTTGAGAAAAGAAATTATATTTTTATGTTTGAAAACGAAGAAAATAAATTTGAATATTTTACTCTATTGAAAAATGATCAAAAGTTAATAAATCTCAAGGGTGTAATTAATTAGAAAAACACGTGTGGTGGGTCCCGCAGGAAGCTTAATTGTCTGGGAAATGAAGCGGTCTAACTAGACCGGTTACGGTTATTTTGGACCACCGCCGGTTTTGTCCTTTTGTGCCACATCGAGCCAATTTTGACCACCAACCCATAACCACTTGTGCAATTTATGCTGACCCCACTTTCTTCTTCATTTCTCTCTTCAGCATTTGAGACCATCTGATCTAAATCTAACAGTCCTTAGTAACTTCCCATTAAGCTTTTAATTGGGGGGATTTGGACCGTCCGACCCAACAGTAATAATTAGATGGAAATTTAATATTCTAGTTTCCATTTAATATTTATAAAAAAAAAAAACGCGATTTCTTACACAGAAAATATTGTCCTTTACCACTAAATCAAATGCTGGATTTTAATTTATTCTTTAATATATTTTATATTTTACATTTGTTCATCAACTCCTCCATATATTTTGTATATCATTGAACTCTTAAAATCATTTCATATTTGTCATTAAAGTGAAAATTAAGCACAAATGAACTCTTGTTAATATACATCAAGTTTGTGATTTAAACATGAATTGACCAAAATATTCTTTTTCCTTGTAGCACAATAACTTTTCTTTAATTCTTTTGTTGAATAAAAATTATATCATTCCCACCTAATACAGTTATGTGTCCCCTACCTCTACTCTATACAACACAATCATCTAGTCCTCTCAGTCAGGAAATAGAGTAGGGTGGAAAAATTCTAAGTAGGGCATAATTGTATTATTATTATCTTAAACAAACACATATTTTTATAATTTATTTCTGAAAAAATTACAAAGAAAATATATTTTGAACTTTTTTTAAATCAGAAATAGACAAGTGTAACCTCATAAGGGTCCACCACCTCTCTTCCTATCCCTTTTTTATATTCCTTCTTAGTTCTCCCTAATTGACTCTTACAGGCAAATTATCTAACATGGGGACTTCAGCTCCTACTTTGTAGAATGATAATTGCTCACATTACAGGCAAATCGCTCCTACATTGTAGAATGATAATGAGTGAGGCTATGGTGCTATGCATAGCATGGATGGGGTCCGTGCTACGGCTCAAAATTTGACTTTTCAAAATCGTAACAGTCGATCCGAACCGTTCAACATGATTATAAAATGAATATGTACTTGCAAACCAAATTTACATTTTTCAAATTTTTTTTACTATTTTTTCGAAAATCACTTGATTTGAACATTCTGGACCATCCAAAAACAGCATATCTAAAAAATAGTAAAAAATTCTGAAAAATGTAAAATTTGGTTTGCAAGTACATATTCATTTTATAATCATGTTGAACGGTTCGGATCGACCATTACGATTTTGAAAAGTCAAATTTTGAGCTGTAGCACGGACCCCATCCGTGCTATGCATAGCACCATAGCCTCACTCAATGATAATTATCTAACATGGGGACTTCATCTGCCGACATTTTTATTAATATCCAAAGTTAATTACAAATTAATAAATATACCCAGAACCGCTGGGTATTTCGAAAAATGCCCAAACCGGCCAGATTTGGCCGGTTTCTTCCTCTCCTAGAAACCGGCCAGAATGTGGCCGGTTTCTCCTTTTTTTTTTAGACACTATGAAAAGCAAGATAATGAAATCTAACACTGAAAATTCGAAATTTTTTTTAAATTTTTTTGTTAGATTACTTCTTTTGATGTATAATTAGCATATTTATACTAAAATAAGCTAAATTACTTGAAATTATGTTGAATAACATTAAATTCTCTAAATTACTTAAATTATGTTGAATTACACTAAATTACATTAAATTAAGCTAAATTACACTAATTTCGCTAATGATAATGAAATACGGTAAATTATGGTAAACTACGCAAAATTACGCTAAATTAGACCAATTTTGTGCCATCTTTCATAAATCATAAAATAGTAAAATGTTTCAAAAAATAGTAAAAATTGGTATTCTACAAGTTCACTATATAACTAATTTACTGAGCTACTTAGATTGAATAATAGAAATGAAAATGTTAATCGGAAACTTCAACTCAAGTTTTGAGGCTCTTCCCTTTGTTTTTTGGCAATTCTGAATTTTGAAATCCGACATCGCGAGCACTAATGCATGCGTATTTTCGCAAGCTTCCGAAAGGTGGTCATTTGTTGAAATCGGACAGTCGAGTGCCGTTTTATGGCTGTTTGAAGTTTCATCGTCGTTTTTCGCCTTCTCAGTAAAGATATCATCCATATTCATATGTAATTTACTGTATTTTAGCAAAATACGTAGTTTAACATAATTTAGCGTAATTTAATGTAATATAGTGTAATTCAACATAATTTTAATTAATTTACAGTATTTTAGTATATATATGCTAATTATACATCAAAAGAAGTAATCTAACAAATAATTTAAACAAAAAATTCGAATTTTCAGTGTTAGATTTCATTATCTTGCTCTTCATAATGTCTAAAAAAGAAGAGAAGAAACCGGCCAGATTCTGGCCGGTATGGGCATTTTTCGAAATACCCAGCGGTTCTGGGTATATTTATTAATTTGTAATTAACTTTGGATATTAATAAAAATGTCGGCTTCATCTGTCTAACTTTTGTAGTTAATATTCCATTGGTGATTTCTATTATAAAATCACTTTCTAAGTAATTGCAAAAAATAAATAAAATAAAATACGTTAAATTTGAATTGTCCTCGCGAAACTACTCCTAAAATGATAAATAAAAAAAAAATATAGAAATGAAACGGATGCAAATGCTGTTGAAGTTTAATCCTTTGAGAAACAATAAGGGCCTGTTCGGCTTGCCACTGTGCTCGTGAGAAGAAAAATTTACTCAGAGTGAATGTTTTTTTTCTCACGCACACAGCGTTTTGGCTATTTAAAAATCTTCATTCCCTAGCCCATCCCCATTCCCTTCAATCTGCCGAACATGCCCTTATAAGTACATCACTTGTGAGTGAGAACAGACCAGGAAAGAGCATACACAGGAATTTAGAAAATCTTTTTCGAGAAATAAATTTTAAAATTGAAAACTAATAATAATTAAAAGATGAAGGATCATTATGTCAATTCATTTTTCAACCGAAATTATGTCGATGAGTTATTTAAAAAAAAGGATAAATATGAGATGATTTAAAAAATTAAAGAAAATATAATATGAAGAGTTAATAAATAAATATGTAATGAAAGAAGAGTAAAAGGATATAAATGATATCAAACCGTAATCAATTCTGTTTCACATCAATTTTCTTTTCCTAATGTAAATATCAAAACATTGAATGGCAACAAAATCGTAAAAAAAACAAATAAGAAAAAACAAAACTATAAATCAGAAAACAGGGGGTACGTACGATGGTATCTAAATAAAAAACAACAGCATCTTTAGCAAATTTCAATTTAAAATGATATCCTCAAATTTCAGCCATTCGCTATTTTAATTTGCTACAAGGTAAGCGCATGCGACACATTTCCTGCTGTAATTTTTTCTGAAAAAGAAAAAGCTTGTGCCCAAAAGCCCAGCATAGTCATTTGCAATCTTTGTTTTGCAGGATTCTTTGAAGCAGAGTGGAAGTAAATCCGAATTCGGATCTCGAATTCAGATCCAGTGAAGTAACCTAATTTTTGGGTTTTAGATCGAGACTGTCCGATTCGAATTCGCGAAAATCCATCTCCGAAGTGAGCACACACATTCTGACGACGAAATCGAATCCCGAGATGATCTAGAGTGACGAATTTGAATCGGACGGTCTCGATCCAAAATTCAAAGATTGAGTTACTTTAGGGGATCCGGACCCAATAAATCTTGATCGTACTCGGTACCACAGTGATATAATTCACATTTTATTCCTGAATAATTCGCGAATAAATATTTTTTTGGGGTTTCCGAACCGGATAGTGAATTATTCAGCTGACTGAATTATTCGTGAATAAAATGCGAATTACGAATTATTCGAGAAAAAAACACGATTTTTTTTAAATTCTTTTTGGGTTTTTATTTTTTATTTTTTTGCTTTCTTGTGATACCGAATCATTCCCGAATTATATCCGAATTATTTCTGAATCACGAACTTTTGACCCGCCAAACCAAACCTGAATAAATTATTTGTCACTATATGCTCGGTACTTGATTATTTGAATAATAAAATTGAAATGGAAGGGAGCATAAGACAAAGGAAACGGAAATGAAATTGCTGTATTACTTAAACAATTTTTCTCATCGATTGTCACTCTAGTTGTAATTTTTTTGTGTAGTCCTGTTGCAGGAAATACAATATATCTAATTAATTTGTTTTGTTATTTAAAAGTTTAAAAATAGTTATTTGAAATTTTATTGACACTTACTTGATATCTTGACTATATAATATATATAGACATTGGATCTGGGACACTCCAATTCCATGGGAATATTAAAGATTAATTTAGAGTTATCTTAAGTTTTTGATTTATGTTTCCACACTTTAATTTTATCATTATTGGTCTTTTCTTTTAATGGTGGATAAAATAAAAATAATTACAACTTTTACTTACGAATACTAAAATCTAGAAAAATAAATATAACTTGGGACTTTTAGACCAATTCACTTTCAATATATTGTATTTTGGATACAACACAATCAAATTTTAAATTAATTAAAATTTAATATACGTCAAATCTAATTAATAAATAATATTTATAGCTTTTTATTATCTTAATTTAAACAATATATATTTTTCAAAATATTGAATAAAAATATATCATAAACGAATGTATGTTGAGTGAGAGTGAGGCTATGATGCTTTGTAATGAACACCTACTTAGTGTGCTTCAATATAGCAGACGTTGGATTTGTATCAAGATGCGTGTTGGATAAAAATATATCATAAACGAATGTATGTTGAGTGAGAGTGAGGCTATGATGCTTTGTAATGAACACCTACTTAGTGTGCTTCAATATAGCAGACGTTGGATTTGTATCAAGATGCGTGTTGGATAAAAATCGAAGCACATCTAATTATTGGTGTTTCGAAACACACTAGAAAGATAGAAAGATGTACATTGAAAAACATTGGAGCCTCACTCATGTGTGTGTGTGTATATTAAATAGAAAGTTGCAAGCACATTTAGTGATCCTATGATACCATGAACTATATATAGACAATTCCAACCGTCCAATTCACCTTGTGATTAGCGCAAATGGAATCTCGAGTAGGTCCGATGGATAGAGTTGCGCCACATAGAACACAGTTGCTGCAACTATCACTGAGCATGGATTCTTCATAAAGATGTATATTCTTTCTTAAAAAGTTTCAGTTTTTTTTTTTCCCTTTAAAATGCAAAGTTTGTAAAAAAATGTGTTTGCACAGTTGTAAGCCATCTAAAAAAGGCTAAAAATAAATTCCAAATTAAATCATTTGATAATCCATCAATGTTGGGAAGATTGAGAACATCATAACCCCCACCAAAAGCATACATATATGTCTCTTCATGACATGTCCTATATACATATGTCCCTTTTTTTCTTAATTATTCCCCACTTTAATTTGTTTCCCACTACGACTCCAATCCTACTTGTACTTACTAAAATACATTTTTATTATTTTGATTGAGACTGGTGTCTCTTGTGCCTGCCAAGTATTTTCTTGAAGGGACGTGAGTTAAGTAAAGTGAAATTCCAATTTTTTTTTCTTTTTAGAAATATAATAAACAATAAATTATCTAAAAAGAGATTTTTTTTATACATAAAAGGGACCAAATAGGTGGTATGAACCGGTGAAAACAGATCGTATAGAGGTAAAATTATAATATCCGCTTTTATTTATCGGCTACAAATACAGATATAATTCGAATATCTAATTTAAATGTTATAGTAAAATTAACATATTATTCAATAACTTTTTTCATTGGAAAATAAATAATAACATAAAATACGGATGTCATTTGGACATTTAATCATTATGATAAACAAAATAATTTTCTCATGTTAAACTTGTTATGTCATTACAAATTATATATCTCATTAATAGAAACTAATCACCAACATAACCATATTTTTAATCAAAAAATACCAATAAAAAACATCCCTCTCTAAACATATATGATTATAAAACAAACATATAAAATAATAGATACATATAATGATCTATGTTCGTATCCGTATCCATATCGGCACTAATGGATATTCATATTTTTAAAAAATACGGATATAATTATCCGTATCTGTATCAGTACAAATCATATCTATATTCGCTAACTATTCGTATTTGAATATCCAAATATGCAAAAATTCGAAAACGAATCAAAGTACAAACGGATAATATTGATGAAGCCAAAACATATAGCAAAAATCACTCTCTTTTCTTCTGAAAAATAGCAAAAAAGGAATGTAAAGTAGCAATTTTTCCGATTTATTTACCACAAATGTGTTTTTTAGGTCTTTTTGGCAGGTTTTTTTAGAAAGTTGCGTATATAGGGCAAAAACAGAGCAAAAGTATCGTATTTAGGCGATTTCTGAATAAGGTGTTGAAATGGGACGTTACATGGAGCATGCAGCACCTCACACAAAGTGCACAACATGCGAAATGGTGAAAAATACAAGAAAATCTGCTAAGTCAGGAAGTCCTGCGACATCCTCTATGCCGCATGCGTCATACTCTGAGACTGCACGATCCGTGGACTGTCCTAAAAATAGACTTTCTCTGATGGGCCTTCCGGAAGAACGCGATTTCCTGATGGGCCTTCTAGAAGGACGCATTTTCTTAAGAGTCAAGCTATTTTTAGTTTCATCTATCCAATTATGGATGGACCCCACGTCACCCACTATTTTCACTACTCCACCTCTCATTTAGGAATGCTATAAATACTCCTATTGTAATAGAATTTAGTGTGCGTGTTTAATTGTGTCAAGTCCAGAATTATAGCTAGCAATCCTCATTGTTAGGTTATGTTAGATAATTTCTTAGAGAAGGATAGGCATTAGAAGCCAAGAAAAAGAAGAAGACGTCATCTAAAGAGGCAAATGTTCTTCCGTCTTCAATTGAGTTGTAATTTATGTTTTCTTTATTTTATTCATTTTATTTTGCTATGGCCATGAGAAGCTAAACTTCTCATATCTAGGGTGAGGATTGTACTTGAATTCTTAATTATGTTTTAGTATATGTTTATGTTTTGTTTATGTTATAGTTTGAGTTTTCATTTGTACTTTAAATTTCTTTTTATTTGTATCCTTGCATACATAATTCTATCTATTATATGCCAATGATCTCCACATATCAATATGTGTTAAGTTGCTGTATCATTGTGTGAGAATGATAATGCATGTAAGTACTACAAACACTTCGGCTAACGAGGCTTGACAACGGTTCAAAGACTAGGGTTAGAACCCAGTGGGCTCCCTTGGCAGGATAACATAAATCGTACTTTAACAACATTAGAAATCACTTAGATTAAGTAGGGTCTTTGGGTATTTCAACCACAGAGTAATATAGAGAAAAAATATAATTGCGTACCTAAAATACTTTAGTCTTAGTAGCCCAAAAGCCGATGGCAAGATCGGAAAACTTTTCAAATCGCATAAACAAACACCCAGCACGCCCTGCGGGTAGTGACAGTGCAGCATCCGGGGTAGCTGTGGAGCAATCTAAGCCGCATGCGATAATGACAGTGCAGCATCCAGGGTAGAGAAATGTCAAACTTGTACTTACATGATTAAGAAGGACAGAAAACCTGAATCCTAGAGGCTCTTTATCTACTGTTTACTTGATTGCATTTATCACCATCACCTCAAACTTTCAAAAACCCGATAACCTAAACTAGTGAAAATTGTTTAAAATCTAATACACTATCTCTATGAATCGACACCTCAATCATACTACACGGTAGGATCATGCACTTGTGATCTGAACGTAAGTAAAATTTAGAGTTTATAAATCTTTAAAAGTAATATTACCATTTTAGTCCATCAAATATCCAACATGTTTTCACTCTTAGGTTTGATTCCTTGAATTTTCATAATTTGTAGACCAATGATCATACAATTTGGAAATTTAAAGAAACCAAACTATTTGTTTGATCTCTTTAGCCTCTGCCCAAAGGGAGCAAACTATCAGTTCGGTTCCTCTAATCGCCTCTATAGGGATCAAATTAATAGTTCTGTCCTGTAATTTTCAAATTTTTTGTAGCTTGGTTCCCGACAACATACGGGTATTATAAGACCGAACTATTCATTTAGTCACTATAAAAATAATTCATCTGTTTTTCGATAATTTAATTTTGATATATCTAAAAGTACAAAATTTTGGCGAAATTCTTACCGATTATGTAAATGCCGACATCTATAAAATGTGTGACAGAAAAAAATGTCGGTGTAAAAATAAAATGTGACATATATTTAAATCACAAACATTTTTTTTTTTTGAAAAACTTGGTAGCGAAAATCACAAACTTCACATGGTATCCAATGAAATTTGTTGGAGTTGATGAACTGTGAAAAAGAGGGCATGCGGACGAGGATCCCAAAGGGAATCTATAAAATTGCGGCTCTACGTTATCTTTATTGTTATATTAAATCAATTTAAGAAATTATTGGTCTGACCAGACTCTTAATTAGTTTTGTTCATTAAATTAATGTTGTCCATTGTTTTACTATCAAGTCCTTATATATATTTAGTCTTTCATTTTATTTCTATTTTAATTTTGAGGTATAATACATTCATACTAGTATTCACTAAAGACATCAGGAGGTTGTAGCTGGTTTGTATCTCATGTCATTTTATATAATTTAGAGTAAAATGATATGGTATTGTAAAATTAATTTTCATTATCTATTAAAAAAATATATAACTGATCTCCACAGTTTGAAAAATTGGTTCTGCCTTGTTGGAGGCTACAGTGAGCTGGATTTTTCAACAGTTATCGGACCAAATTTTATTTGATTTTCGGACTAAGCAATTTGATTCGCATCAATATTCGTACGAAAAATTTGAATCTGCATTAATAAAAAAAAAATCCGGACCGTAATATTGTGCCAAAATTTGAAGTTAACTTCGGTTATTAATTTGTTAAAATCAAGAGAGCATTAAATCTATTTCATTTACAGATAAGATGATACATATACCTAGGAAGAGAGAGGGACAAATTTATAAGATAAATAGTAAGTCTAAGTAAGTGGTCTTCTAGGGCCCGTGATTTTTACCAATACCCTCCAAAAAATAAAAAATATCAAATCTGCCCTTAATTTGTTTTTTTAAAAACACCCTGACCGCTTCTTTATTGGGCGGTCCACTGTTCATACCAAACCGCTCCACGTTTAGGCGGTCACCTATGCATACCAGACCGTCCTACTATGAGGCGATTTGTTTTTTTAAAAAAAATATTTGTTAGATTACTTCTTTTAAGCATATTTGATAAAAATCGAGGGCATATTTGATATTTTTTATTTTTGGGAGGGTTTCGATAAAAATCACGGTCTGGGACCAGCACCAAATTTCGACAAAGAAATAGAAAAATAGTAAACACACGATACTACAGTGATTTATCAAGCATGTGTTTATAGATCTGCTGACACATACAGACATCGATCAAAAGTAACAAATAAGCAGAGGAATAGAAAGATGTGAAAAAAAAATATCTGAAGCCCATGTCGACACAAACATTGTGACTAATCATGTACTTAAAAATAAACTTAATTGAACTTAATAACATTATTTTAAATCTTTTGTAACTTCCGGGAGAAAATTAATCTTCTTTTATCGTAGTTTTTTTTTTTTGTCAATCTCATATTGGGAATACCAAAGGCAGGATATATAATTAGTAGATCAGAACAAAAAAATTGGATGAGATATAATTTATAATTATTTTTGTATTAGATATATATTTATAAGTTTTTTTTAGAAAAATATAGAAATTTTTTAGAGAAATTCTATAATTTTTAATATCGGGCGTAGGCACAAAATTCTATAATTTTTGAAAATTAAGTATATTTTTATAACTACTTTTGAAAAAAAAAACATAAAACTAAACCATATTTTTAAAATTTTACTTGTTCATCCCTCGACTCCACTTGACTTCGCTCTTACATGTCTGACATCTCATCAATTAGAAAAAGAGACAGTAGGAGAGCACTTGAGAGTAGGTCCGATGGACTTTGGTTTGATGGATTTAATCACCGTCGATTTGCTTTAAGATTCGTGCAAAATGCTTTAAACTTTGTGCGTGTCTGTTTCAGTTTTCGTTAGCACAAATCTTAAATTAGATCGGACGGTCATCATGCTCGTTAAACATAAAAGTAGGTCCGATAGGTATCGGACCTACTCCGTTCTCGTAGGAGAGAGACAAATAGGAAAAATGGAAAAATGGCTTTAATTAAAGAGAATAACAATTTTTTAGTTTGATAATATTAAAAATCTTTAAAATTAAAACTTAAATTTAGAATCTGAACGATAGCATAATTGAAATATTATTCACATATTATGTCTATAAAAATTATAACATTTGGTATATGTTTACTTTAAGTTAGTCAAAATTTCAATGGTTTAAAATTAACAGCTCATGATGCATCATCAAACAATATTTATAAAATATATAAAATTTAACTGTTAGGCTATATATCTATAGATTTACTCGTTTTAATTTATATATCTGCATAGTATTAATTGGCTCATTAATTTGTTGCCTGTGATAGTGAAGTATTGTTCTTGTGCGCGGTAATATATAAATTAATTATGATAATTAATTCGATTTTACGTACTTTGACTCAACAATTGTATCTGTTAACGTCAAAATTTTTGTTTTTGTTTTTAGTGACAATTTTACCAATCACTTCATTAATTAATTAAACTTCTACTTTTCACTTGATTAGTTGACATGCTTTGTTAACTGATAACTTGATTAGATGACATGATGTGGAAAACTGTAACATGTCATGCGTTTCATTGAAGTGACTACAAGTGGGCTCAATTCTTTTAGGAAAAAGAGACCATACTATATCCATCCACTGCTCTAGCATAAAAACAAAAATAAACCTCTGAAAAAATAGCAAAGTGGCAAACAAGTACACATGTCAGGGTTCATTCCATGGTGGGGATATAATATAAAGTAGCATAGTCGATCCAATGACGGTGTCCCACAAATTTATTTCTCGATCATGTACAACCGATCGATAAATGGAACTTTGAACCAACTACTCATAAAAGGGTAAAAATTTAGCTGTCAGTGATTATACAAGAGAAGCTATATATATATATAGAGAGAGTAGCTAATGTTAAAACGTTTGCATCAAGGCTCTCGTGCAATCAAGTCGTTTTCAGATTTTCAAAGTCCAAACAGTCGATCCAAACCGTTAGATATTCAATCTATATTAAAATCTGCTTGGAGACCAAATTTTACATTTTTTGAAATTTTTTTACTATTTATTAAGCCACTTTGAAAATTGCTGATCCGGGTGAACAGTAAAAACAGTGCAACCAAATTCTGGACCATGTGATCAGCAATTTTCAAAGTGGCTTAATAAATAGTAAAAAAATTCCAAAAAATATAAAATTTGGTCTCCAAGCAGGGTTTAATATAGGTTGAACATCTAACGGTTTGGATCGACTGTTTGGACTTTGAAAATCTGAAAACAACTTGGTTGCACGAGAACCTTGATGCAAACGTTTTGATATTAGCCACTCTCATATATGCTAATTATTAATATGAAGGGAACATATATATATATATATTATAATTTCATGCATTAATTCTATTGTGTGGTTAGTCATCATTGTTTAAAAAAGCAGACAACTCAAAAGCATATATACAAGAAATGTACCGTACGTGCATGTATTGTTTTAATTTGGAGGCAATCATAGAACATAAAGTATTAACCAATTAAATTATACTCAAATGAACAGGCCTTTTAAATGCTGAGCCCATTCGTGGGGTTTAATTAACTTAGTCCAAAAAACAACTCAATAGCACTAAAGAATTAATCATTTATGTAACTAACTCCAACTCACACCACATATACATCAATTTTTAAGTTAGGACTTGGCACTTTGCAGGCAATTATAAAACCAAGAAACATAAATAATCATTTTCCTTGGTACAGGTACACAAATCTATTGTCCTTTGAGCTACAAGAGAAGAAAGAAAAACCTACAAATAATGGTATAATATACAAGGTGAGGTGAAAGGGCAAACTATACACATCTAAAATATTGCAATTTGTAACCCATTCAGGAGACAAACCTTCATTAAAAAATCATTACACCATGATCTACGGCCTTTATCTCTACTCCTTATAAGCCAACCAAGGAGGTCCATGCTTGCACCTCCAAACCCTAAGTAAACACTTCCAAGGAAAAAGAGACATATTTGGATAAACATATTTGAGAAATATTATAAAAATGACTGGATTCGGTTCACCATGCGGCGCATGCAAATTCCTCCGGCGAAAGTGTGCCAGAGGATGTGTATTTGCACCGTACTTTTGCCATGAGCAAGGCGCAGCACACTTTGCGGCAATACATAAGGTTTTCGGTGCAAGTAATGTGTCCAAATTGCTTATGCATCTGCCCGTAGCTGACCGTCCGGAGGCGGCGGTAACCATCTCTTATGAGGCGCAGGCACGTCTTCAAGATCCTATATATGGTTGTGTCTCTCATATATTTGCTCTTCAACAACAGGTGAAGTTTGTTCCTTGATTTCATTTCATTGTTAGAATTAATGGATATGATATTGGTAGCTATTTCCAAAAGTGCATATATGGGAGTTCTGAAGTTTTCAATTTTATGCCATGAATTCAAATTTTTGTACCTTATACATGCGCTAATTGAATGAAATCAAATGAGTTTTAAATTATAAACGAGATATTTTATTAATGGCTATGCAATGCACTTCAGAAAATTATCACTTTTAAGTACAAAAATACAGTTTATACTTTATAAGGTAACAGAAATTGATCATTTGAGACAATGATCATCTGAAAGAAGCATATACTTATTAACAAAAATCTTTTAAAGTAAAGGAATGATCTGAAGTCAAGTGGCATTTTATTTTGAAGTACGTATAGCTACCTTTGATAATTTGATGAACAATTAATGTCCGTGTAGTCATATAATATACAGTTTTTTGCTGGTAAGCTGAGAAATTAACAACTCCTGAATAATCATCTGTCAAATCTTCCTGTTACATAATAGTTATTCCAATTATTGTCTGCCCCATGCTCTATTTGTTAAACATATCTAATATATATTTTCCCTTCTATAATTAGGTTATGAATCTGCAAGCGCAAGTAGCCACACTCAAAGCCCAACAAGCACAAGAGCAAGAGACTAATTTCCCAACTCCAAATCAAACAATCAATGGATCAGGCAGTACATCATCTGCAATTCATTCTCCACCATTTAATGGCGACGACTTGAATAACAGTTACAACAATCTTCTCTTTGATTCAAACTTTGTGCAATCCATGCAACAATTCAACCATGATTCAGCTACAGTAGATGCACCGACATGTATTGAACAAGGACTTGTATACCGGGATGGTGTACTAGAAGAACTTCAATCAGTTGCTTATGGTTATTTCCATGGCCAGTGATATAATAATTAGATATAACATGTTTCTATTAGATATAACTAGGTTTTAGCTTCTGTCATCATGAGCATGCATGAAGCTTATATTTTAGAAACAGATTCATGTGTGGGTATTTAGTTAGAGTGCTATATTTTGGTCGTCTGGTGGCAGGTGTTAGTACTAAGTACTAAGTTCGTTCATTCTCTCATTTTGTATGATTGAAGCTATAAAAAAAATACAAATTCTTCCATAGTCCTACTTGTTTTATAATTTCTCTAGAAAACCTAATCTTGAACTGTTGATTCAATTATTGCACTGGGACACAATTGATCTTAAAATAAGCGCCAAAGGATTTTTAAAGAAGCTAAACTTGAAATTTAATTTGCCTCTTGGAAGTTGTTTTTTTTAAGCTTCAGGTTCAACTATTATTTGGTTTTTTCCCCTTACTTCATTAAAAAAAAAACTATTGTTTTTTCTTCTGCATGTTCTTATTCAAATTGTTGTGCTATCATAAAACAATAATTGGGATTGAACTGATCAGCAGTTTGGGGTCCTTTTATTAATTAATAGTGGACATTTATTTTTCTTTCTCTCGCTTCATTTTTTTTATTCTTCAAGTACATTGTGAAAAGCTACTAATTAAATCCAGCTCAAAGCATTGTTAGCAAATAATAGATCCATAATGTATACATGTTGTGTAGATTAATTTACATGGCAATAATAAGTATATTTTATGACAAACCGTTGTGGAAAATAGGTAATTAATTAGTTAATCCTCCTGAGAAGATTATATACTGTGCTGGGATGTTTTATTTTTGTGTGTGTGCATGGGGGGAGGGGTTGTTGCCAGATGACTAACAAAAGGTTTAAATAGTGTTTATCGCGTCATAGCGGAACGGTTGAAAAAACGGCGCTATAGCCATGTAGCGCCGCTATATCGCGAAATAGCGCGCTATATATAGCGGCGCTATATGGCCATAGCATCATAGCTTTTTTGGTCCGAAAACGCTATAGCGCGCTATTTAGAACATTGATTTAAACACGAACTGTATTTGCATAGGATCTTTGGTGATTAAGAAAAAAAGTTTTTTCTAATTAATAATTAATTGACCTAGCCCATGATAATGTGTACTTCCAAGGTTTAATTATAATCCTATCTGCTTTCTGCATTTTAGATATATATACACAAATAATTGCGTTACCAAAGTATCTTTTGCTAAAGTGATTTAAAAATTGCCAAATATTAGTTTGAATGCATGCAATGCCAATCATCCACAAGATACTTTTTCCGATCGAGGCTCAAAGCAATTCAACTTCACAAGTAAAAAAAAATCTCGTAATTGTATTTTCTATTTGCAAAATGATATCACTGGTTAGATCTTTCCCTAATAAAATTGATTTTCTTTGAGTGTCTCTTGATTTTTTGGTGGTTACATAGCACATTAATAAGCGAGCCTTAATTTTATTGCTTAATTGGCAAAGATATAAGGCAAATTTGTTAGAAATTTATAAAAAATGGAGAACTAAAATATACAAAAAAAAAAAAAAACTTCCTCTACTTCGTCTAAACTGAAATAAAAAATTAGAATCTTTATATGATTTCTATTTTAGAAAGTTTAATTTATGAATTTCATCACTAATGATATCTTTGTGGCATTTTCATTTCTTACAAGGCAATGCATTTTAATTGGCCAGAGATAACATTACAAGCAACCACAAATTGGCATAGCATCTCAAACTCTCAGTAGAGAATTAATTTACTTTTTATTTCCCTTACCAATGGAGCATATATACTCCGAATAATTCAAATTAATTGTTATCACATTTTGATTTTTTTTGATATGGAGAGCAAAAGACAAATAACACAGTTCATACAAGAGATTGTAGAGAACAATGGAGGACTATTCATTTTTTAATTAAGAATTTCATGTTATATTACATTATTTTCTCTACCAAAATTTGCTCAATCTTCTTGAGCAAATATCAATGTCAAATTGGACTTTGTGAAAAACTCTTGTATATCTGGGTCTTCCATATACAAAATCTTTTTTGTGGCAAATTTCAACATAAAAAATTTAAGTTCATCATTACTTATAAGGCATAAGAAAGAAAGTTTGCAAATCTTAGAGTCCAGCAGAAAAAAAAAGAAAGATAGAGGTAATAAAAGACAAAATTGTTGTGAGAACCAGTTTGAATGGGGATCAGTGTTGGGTGAGTCTGAATATCAGAATCCAGATGTCTTTGGTTACGTTCCCAGAATATTCTTCTTGAGTTATTGCAGGGTACGTTTTCAGAGACGGGGGATTGGAAACTGTGAGAATCCATTCCCACCTTGTGCCATTGCCATGGTTCTATAATTGATCGTCTGCGACGCTTGGAGTGGTCTCATGTGAAAAACGGGTCATTCACTATTTGGTATAAATCGCCACAAGAGGATGTGAAAGGATATTAAAGGAGACACTGGAGTATCATGAGTCTACACACAGCAAGCTGCTGATTAGGTGCTGTTAGTTAGTGAGCTTCAACAGAGTTTGTTACGAAGTTGTTAGATAGTAAGTTAGTGGTTAGAACTCTGATTAAGGATTCTAAACCATAGTTAGACTAATGTAATAGGAAAGTGTTGTCTATATATAATGAATAAAGATTCAATTCTTCCAATCTCTCTCTCTGTCTTTAGATATATATGAATTACCATTCTATATGTGCAATACTTACGCTTCTTAATCATGTCTACTCGCCTTAATTATACATTGAAAAGTTGTCATGATCGAAAAATCTGTTCACTATAAACAACTGCGGGCTAGTGCAGTGGCGCGAGTCATGTCTCTCTACAGAAATGCAAATTCAACTTTTAAAAATAACATCTAAAAGAGGGGAAGAGATTTGGGATTCTTTTTTTGTATATATGTATTATAGCCAAGTAACTACTAGAATGGCTTTTCACATTTTGTGAAATTACCATGCATATTAATTAATCTATTAATTTTTCTTTTCCCATCATTGAAATGAAATTAAAGGGACCGCACCGATCATTTGAGTTGCTGTAAGCAATTAATGAAGTTATCATATATTTTTAACAAAAGGAGCTTCAAGGTGTTATGAAAAAGAAAGAATATCTGAACACAAATACGTCAGCGATTATGGTGTCACAAAATTTAATTGTCAAAAAAATGGGATGCACGTACAAGTTATGATTAGGCGCAACAACTAAAGCACACGCTTGTGTTGTGTGATCTGTATCTATGCGGTTCCAGATAATAATTAGCCATTTCATATTAATAACAAGAGAATCTGAAACTAATCTCTAACTTAATGATTGGGTAATCATTAATTTAGGAGTAGACATGCAGCAACAAATTCACAAATTTACTTTGCTTAATTAGACATTAATTGCAAGCTACGATGCTTAACTTGTTGTAAATTTATTGGATTCATATCAGTACTACGTACAATCATTTTGTATCTAGTAATAATTTTTTTTTTTTGGAAAATGTGCATCTAGTAGTAGTATTAATTCTTTTAAATCTTTTCATTAAATAAATATAATGGTAGTTCAAGCGAATGTCCTGAAATGAAAATTAGAGAAAGTATTTGACTCACTGGTAAATGGCTGTCCATTTCTTTTACCGAAATTTTAAAAATTATCATTATTTCAAAAATAAATAAACAAAAGAATTATGAAATTTAAATATTTTGTGATCTAGCACGGCCGCAAAATGACATTTGAAGTCGCACATGCATTATGCAGCTAGAGTCTGCAGTACCATTCTGCAGCTCCATTATTTTCTTTTTTGGGATTTTTATATCTAATTAAAACAGGACCCCACCACGTGATATCACTTAATAGTTTTTTTCTTGGAATCCGTGTCCGTGAGATATCTCAAAGTTGGAATGAATCTGTTTAGATCCAGACTGTTCGATCAAAACTAGGCCCTTTATTTCGTGTTGATGCCGATCGTACGGTCCATATCTAAACATAAATATTTTGTTACCTTAGTGATTTTAATTCGCACTGCACATGGACGTTCCCTAAAGTAAATCAAATTTTTAATTATGATCCGGAGAGGTAGAATGTACGAGGTATCTTTAATATCCGTGCAAAGCAAATCGGACAGTCCTGGTCTAAAATAAAAATTTGAGTTACCTTAGTGATATGATTTCATACTGCACATAGTCGGTTCTTTCATCCGTATCTAAATTTTCTCAACTTTAATAGTTTTTTTTCTTGGAACGTGTCCGTGAGTTATGAGCCGAGTTGAGTCCTAATAGCTAATTCAGTTCCGAGTCAGAAATTCTAATTTAAAATTAACTCGCGAGCAACCCGAGTCGAAGTGAGTCGACTCGTGACTCATAATATAGTACATAGTGAGATAATCTAATTTAATTCTAACAAAAAAAATATTACATAGTTTACCAAAATAATACACAATTAAAGACGGTACATAATGAGACAATGACCAATATATAATTAAAAATTACAAAAATACTAAAATAGTACATAATTAAAAATTACCAAACAGATAAAGTCTAACAAAACAATACAGAGTCTAACAAATTAACAAAACAAAAGAAATAATGCATAATTTATCAAATTACTAAATATTGTGAGAAACAGGTATAAGGTTTGGGGACGCAAAAATTAGGAATATATGGATTAGGGTTTGGTGTGAGTCCAACCGAATTGATTCCGAACTGAGTTGGGGGTAACTTGGATTCGGCTCATAAATCAACCCCAGTCAGTTAACTCAATTCAGTTTTGACTCGAGTCAGTTTCAACTCGAGTTATTAGTGAGTTGAATCTGAATTGATTCTGAACTGAGTTTCGAGTCATGAGCTTTTTGTGCACCCCTAATCTCAACTTAATGAATTTGATTTGACCAAAAAAAAATTATATATATGGGGCCGCATAATGGTTCTGCGGACCTCTGGCTGGGGCCCCATAATACCTGTGTGGCCTCCAGCATTTAAGGCCGCAGAATCATTATGTGGCCGTGTTAGATTCAGAACTACTCAAAAACGATGATTTTTTGATTTATTTTTTTGGGACTGTACTAACTCTAAAATTTTTAGTTTCTTTTAGCATGTCTAGAAAATATTTGAAGCATTATAATTAAATTAGACTTAGCTTTGAAAAAGTAACACTTATTTCAGAATAAATTAAAATTTTAAATGATTAATTTATATAAAACGTCGGACAGTAAAATTTAGACTTATACAAAAAAAATTTCAAACTCTAAAATTATATACAATAGAAAACAATACGATTGACCACATTACAATTTCTATAAATAAAAAAACACACACATGTTTTATTTTTTACGAGAAGACAGATATGGGGGTGTTCATTAAGTCCGGTTTAATCGGTTTTAAATTGAACCAAGAGAGTTCAGTTTAAAGGGTTATGTTTTTTCGGTTAAATAGATCGGTTTAGTTCATTTTTTAAAACTAGTTTAATAGTTCGGTTTAGAAATTTTAAAACCAGTTAGACCGAACCGATAAAATTTTTAAACCCATCACCCGTCTGAACCAAATATTAAAAAAAATAAAAAAATATGATATAATGTATATTGCTTGATTCATTTTAAACTGGTTAAACTGAATCAAACAAAAATTTTAAATCCATCTTTAAAAGAATTCAAAAAATCAACAAAAAAATATTTTTTTATAATTAATATCCTATTTCAGTTCAACCCAACAAACCAAAATTTACTTCAATTTGTTCTGTTCGGTTTGATTTTTCAAAACTGAATAAAACTTTAGTTTGCTTATTTTAGTTCGGTTTAGATCGGACTGAACCGATGAACACCCCTAGGCAGGTATGAGAAAATACGAACCCTTTGATTATAATAATTGAAAAAAATGAAAATAGATTCTGAGAAATATGAATGTTGATGATATAATAATAAAAAACTTGAAACTTAATTCAAGACATAATTTATGCGTTTTCATAAGAGTGATTAGACAAAATAATGTGAGTAGTTGCACTAATAATTACTAGAAAGGTAACGGTATATATACTTGAATTTGTCCAGCTGAATGCCTGCTTTAGCTAAATTTTGGATTAGTGGTATTTATATTTTTTTGGTTCCCAACAGCTTAATACCATGGGCTTGAACTTCATGTCAAATTTGAAGGTTCCTTTGAGTAACACAACCCAACTAAAGTGGGCTCTCTTCAAATGAGAAAAAAGGCCTAATTTGAACTGACAGTAATTAATCATATAATTAGGGATGGGAAACCTGAACTGACTTGTGCATCTTGGATCAGCATTGGGCTTGAATAAGAGTCAAAATATGCTCCCAGCATTAAACTCGCAGCACTCATCTCTTGAAATTCATGGAACTTGATTCTTTGTAGGAATTTATAAAGGCCTTTATAACAATATGGATTCAATTTCAATGCACTGGATACAACCTACCAATTTACAACTACAATCTCAAATTGAAGAAACCAGAGGAAAGTAAAAGCCCAAAAAAGCCCATTAAAGAACCAGATCTCATTATACTTTGTGTAATCCGTTTGAATGATCTCCATCTCCACAACTACAATTGCTTGTGCCTTTCGTTTTTTCACCGTTTTCATTAGATATATCAGGAGGAGGTTTCTCTGTTCTCTGTTCTTGCACTTGATCTTTATCTTTGCCCCATAGTACCAAATACAAACCAATTATAACAACAACTCCTCCAATTATGCTGCAATGCAATAGACAAACCAATTATCACAACTAATTAAGAGATCAAAGTTAAAAAAAAAAGCTTTAAATTTCAGTTCCATCAGCCATAATTGTACTTTTTTTAAAGCTATCTTTACAGTCTTTTTTATTTCTTCTGCTTTATTTTTTTTAAGGTTTTATTTTGTTAGCTTTTCAGTTTGACATGACAATTTTTAATCAAATTGGATGCGTTCTTTTCATTTTGAACTACAATATATTTTCTGATAAACAAACAACTAATTAATTTAATAAATTATTCTCAACATTTGTGCATACTAACCTTCCAATGTATAATCTCTCGCCGAAAACAAAGTACGCGAGAACAGCCACCATGATAGTGCTCAGAGGATTAAACATGGTCACAAAAACAGGTCCTTTCTCTTCTGTGCACCACAATTGTATGTATACTATCAATCCTGAGCATACCAGTCCCTGCAATTCCATATATAAACCATCATATAAACTACATCACAAGTACTTATAGGGCTATTTGTAATCTATAAGAATAATTAGGTACTGTATGAGATGCTATAACTATCTGACTATCAGATTTTTAAAAATTGAAAATTGAAGATAAAATATGAGATTTGTTTCCTGTGAACGTACAGTGTAAATTATGCTCCATAATTTCACATCAAATCCAATAATCCACGCTTCAGGCTTACGCTCAATGCACGCTGTAAAGATGGCCGATTGGGCTCCACCAATCAGTGACATCCAAGCAGTCAGGGATAGCTGAGCAGGATATCTTTTTAAAGTCACCGCCTACATCACGCAATTAAACAAGCAACATAAGCTTTCAATTAAAACTGAGCTTACCTTTCTTACCAGAAAAGAGTGCGCTAATACATGTACTTCTCAGATTTTTTTTTTCCTGCTTTTTGTCGAAATTATTTTGTTACGTACTTTTTGGAATGTAAAGGCTCTGAATACTCTTTATTTTTTCATTTGGTTTCTTCTTTTGAATTTTAAATATGTTGACTGAGCTCTTTGTCCACTTTGGATGGTACTTTTGTAAGGATCATTCATTTTTCATAAGATTTAAAGCATTAATTATAAATTCTCCTTTTTTTGCAAGATTAAAAGATTTTTGTTAACTAGCTTATTTTCTCTTTAATATATGTTGTTGGTTGTGACTTCTTTTTAAGAGCAATACTAGATTTTCATTTTTTACTGGGTATACCTGCATGATGTACCATATAGACCATGAAATACAACTTGCAATGGTGAGAAGAGCTCCTTTCAACCAGTCCTCATGTATGGTACCTCCTTCTATGTGCCCAATACCGTGCCATAGGTTTTTTACAGCTGGCCCCTTGTATAAAGTCATAATTGTAACACCAGCCAGAGAAACTATGGTGCCAAGTATCTTCGCTATTCCTCTTGCACTCTTTGCATCGAGATACTCCAGCCTTGAATTATAAAAAGCAATTGCTTGTATAAGTAATTTATATACATGTAGATACATGTTATGTCGTAAGTTGCTTGTAAAAAAATTGAGATTACTTTACCTAAGTAGAATGGCAATAACAAATGTCATGGAAGCAACGGTATTCACCATCGAAGAAACAAATGTCGGAGATGTATATTTTAAACTTGTGAAGTACATGTTCAGTGTCAGACTAACCCTGTTTAACCATAACATGATTATAATCATAAGATACATATATTAGTTAGCATTTATTCAATATATATACAATGTAAATTTTGAAATATTCTTACCCGAGAAGTGATAGCACTGATATCTCGAGAAAGAGTGCCCATGTCATCTTCGGTCTAATTTTCCTATAAAATGCAAAAAGTTAAATCATATATAATTCAATCAGTAGCATATGTTTCTTTCTTTAAAAACCAATGGGTACATCAGTTGATATATGAAAAATTTAAAATGAAAAAAAAAGAAACGAGAAGACATGTATACCTTTCAAGGAAATACGCGAAAGGCCCCACGACCATAGCTGCAAGTATATGTCTGTATGTTACATAAATATACGGGTTAAGGCCCCGGTTAAATGCCGCCTCGGTAACGAAATACAAAATTGTATATCCCATTTGTACCAATGTCATGAGGATATGTGCTTTGTATTTCCTAAGACCCAAACTCTGGAACCCCATCTTTTTGCTTTCTAGATTAGAACTCAAACTCTACTTTGCAAAATGAATATAGTGTGTTAAAGAGTGCTCTCTTGGTTTCATATATAGAGGTTGGCACTTGGCAATGTGCAGTGGTATATTACCAACCACTTAAATGCACACTTGAGATTTCTAATTAAATATTATAGTTAAGTACATGATATATGGTGTGCTGGAAGATACGACAACATGTAATTCCTTTCATGTTGCTTGAGAATTTTTTTGAAGGTGCTGGAAGATGCTTGAGAATTATTCTGGCTTTATACAATGCATCCGGTTAATGACAAGTGGAAATGCAAAAGCAAATCTATATTTGTGGCATGAGTATTTGAAAGTTCTCAGAGAACTTCTATTTAATGATGTACTATTATTCACCTTTTTAATTAAAAAAGACAATTTCCTATTCTGTTTGGCCACTGGAACTTGCAATTGCATGTGGTATTGATTTAACAAATCAGTTTTGGCTTCATGCAGCGTACTAATTACAGAATCAAAACAGCATTGCATTTGGTTTGTGCGCTGCATGAAGTCAAAACTACTCTGTTAAGTTATTTACCCAATATATTGTTTTGCCTTTTGGCTTTACATTATGGTCCTTGCTCGGCTTTTTTTAATAAAAAATAAAAAAGTTTTATACTCTTTTGGCCATTAAAATTTTGCATTTACCAAAATTTACATCTTGCACAAGCAGCAAGACTATGTAGTGATTACATTGTTTCTCCCCAATCAACCTTCTTTTCCCTTGTTATGTTTACCATTATATATATTCATACAATGAAACCTCTACAAATTAAGAAACACCTGGTGCATCTTTTTATGATTTAAATGCCTCTTGAAAATCAGTTGGTCTAATGACAAAAACAATGTTATGCATGTTTGTGTAAAAGATCACAAGTTCAAAACCCGAATAAAAATCTCTAATATTTAATAGTTGAATAGTTTGATCTCCAACAATTATAAAAAAAACGAATTAATATCCTCTGTGTGACTGTGATATATTATATCCAAAGGTTTACATAGCGTTTATCGCGTCATAGCGGAACTGTTAAAAAAACGACGCTATTGCCATATCGCGCTGCTATAGTGCGTTATAGCATGCTATAGCGCGTTATAGCATGCTATAGCGCCAATAGCGCCATAATTTTTATGGTCCAAAAACGCTATAGCGCACTATTTAGAACTCTGATTATACCTTAAAACAAAATTTAAGTATTACATAAAAATTGGATGTTGAAGTCTATTGAATCAGCTCTTAATTTTGAAAAAAAAATGTTTAATTGGAACAACTGATCTTCTTTTGGGCCAAATATAGTTTTATAATAATTTAATACATCTCTTTTATAAAAAAGAATTAGTAATGTTTTGTCACCTAACTCTTTTACTTTATTGTATAGTTCCGTAGTTCTTTAATTTGGCTCTTTTTATTGTGTCATTTTCGTATAGTATCATATATATATATACAACTAACGTGTATTGTGCTCATCAAATTTTATACAAAGAGTAAATTATTGTGTGTTGCACATGCAAAAAATTTATTAAATTAGTTTCAAATGACAAATTCAGACCGTTGAAACCAATCTACTTCATGAGTGATGCATGACATGTAAAATTTGAATTCATTTAATACAAAGTCAAGCGGTAAAAGAAAATGAACTTTCTATAAGGTTATTATAAGTTATTTTATGCATTCATTTTTTCATTATTTTTTTTACTGCTTGACTTTGTACTAAATGAATTCTGTTAGCTTTGCTCTATATACAAAGTAGCTTTATAAAAAATAATGTGGAAATAAGATTTTATAGTGAATAATGAATTTAACTTTTGAATTGATACAAATATTATCAAATAGAATTCAACATAAAAAATTGCATAAATAATTAATAGATAATCATGCAATAATAAATTTATTTCATAGTATGTATACATCACACATTGATTAATATTTAATAGCAATAAATAAATAATTTTCACCTATACTATTAAATTGACAATTAATATTGATCGAGCGCTTGAATATTTTTTAATGATTTGACATCTCTTAGAGCGTTTTAATGCTCAACCATCTTTATAATAAGAGTAAAGATGTAGTCCCCCCATTCCAGTCCCCTAACAGTCCCCCCCATTATAACTAACTTTTTCAATCATTGAACCACCTTGAAAAACGTGTAAAACGTGTACAAGTTGAGTCCAGTTTTTTTCTTAAAATACTTGATATCATAAGTATGAATACTTGATGAATTATATATGAATACTTCATATCTTAGGTATTCATACTTTCCATTTTGTATGAATACTTTTCATATTTGAACATTTGATACCTTGAAAAACGTGTAAAAGTATGTCATCATGGATCTTATTTTAAAGAGAAAAAAAAAATAAAAAACTTTCGTGTTTTTAGATTTGCAAAATTCCTCATAGATCGTCCCAAAAATTGGTTTGAATGAATGGAGAAAAAAAAAACTATCTTGAAAAACGTGTAAAAGATGGGTAGAATTGTGTCCAGTTTTTAGAGTAAATACTTGATATCTTAGGTATGAATACTTGATGAATTATATATGAATACTTGATATCTTAGGTATTCATACTTTCCATTTTGTATGTGAATTAATTTAATCAATGAATGGGGGACTGGTGGTGTGATCCACGTGACTTTTTGGTTGTGGTTCCCAATGCAGTCTGACAGTTACTGTTCCCGAAAAGTAATGGTCCCCAGTCCGTATGTGAATTAATACTTGATATTTTAGGTATGAATATTTGATGAATTATATATGAATACTTCATATATTAGGTATTCATACTTTCCATTTTGGGACTGAATTAATGTATGTTGAATGGGAGACTGACAGTTGTACTTTGACAGTTAGGGGGACTGTTAGGGGACTGAATGGGGGGGACTGTTAGTTGATCCCTTATAATAATTAGTATCCTTTTCCACCGAATTCTTTGTAGTTACCACCTCAAACTTTCAAAATTCACATCTTACCACTATTTCTTAAAAATTTAGAACTTACCAAGTGTGCAGACCTCCAATTTTTAATAGAACATAACATAAGAGAAAAGGAAAGTCCAGACTGTGCACGTAGGGGTGTCAATGATACCCTTTTAACCATTTACTCTACTCGTACTGTATTCGATAAGGCGGGTATGGATAATTTTTTTTTTCGTTAGCTTATCGGGTATGGGTATGGGGGTAAGGATTTTTTTATTAACTAACGGGTAAGAATACGGGTAAAGGCTATTTCATACCCATTACACAATAGGGTAATTATATAAAATAAAAATATATATAAGATTTGAGCAATAATTAGTGATGGTGAAATTTATTTACTTAATATATCATATGATATTGTTTGATAATTAGTGATATGCTTTTGTTATTTAGTGTATATTTTTTACTATAAAAATGTTAAACATATTACTTTTAATTGCATGTTTTGTTATTTATTTTAAATAATTGCTTTTATGCAAAGAGATATTCGTGTTTTTGGATTCTCTTGCTTTATACAAAAAAATTAGTTGGAATTGATTGCACATTTTTTTTTAATTAGTAATGTAATTGTATGTATGAAATGAATTATTTTTTATGTTCTATTTGTAAAATATAATAAAACTAATTATTATATTAGTATTATTTGTTATTCACCCGTTACCGTTTTGTTATTCGATAACTTTAACGGGTACGGGTAGAGTAGGGTAAGATCAATACTTAATAGGTATGGGTATGATATGGGTAAGGTCAATTCTTAGTGGGTATGAGTATGAAAATGCTTCCAATCTACCTGTATCGTACCCATTGACACCTCTATGAGTACGTGACAAGTTCTGAACTTTTTAGGAAACAGTGGTAACGTGCAAATTTTGAAAATTTAAGGTGGTAACTAAAAAAATTTCGGCCTTTTCCAAAGATACGTTTTTGCAAATTAATCACTTAAATAGCATCAGTACTGAACTTCCAATTTACAAATAATTATTTTGAGATGGGGATAGCCACTAAGCCTAGCCAACTAAGTTTATGCCTTGTCGACTCGGATTCTCTTTTCTTTGTCTCTCTTTTTTTATAATGCGGCACCTTTTAATACCCATAGACCAAGCTAATAGTAATAAGATTTTAGAAGAGAATCTATTAAATCTACTAATATGCATTAGAACAGGGTTAAAGCTTCACATTTTAATACCTGTTGATAATGTGGTACGTGCATTAGCAATTTTGATCGTGACTACACAATTTGATGAATTCTTGGTGCTTCCGCACTTTGTGTTTTGTTCTGTTTTTTTTTTCTTTCTGTTTAAATTTGTTCAAAGTGAGCACTTAGAATAATTTATTGTATAAAACTTGCTATCATTTGAGCCGCCATATTGTGTCTAAACTGGCAGTTCGATTTTGCTTGTTTTCTTTTCCGAAAATTTTAAAGTTACCATTTGTCAAAAAAAAAAAAAAAAACTAGAAAATCACGAAATCTGAATATTTGTAGGTCTACCAAGGCCGCAGAATACTAGTGTGGTCTCAAATACTGGAGACCGCACAAGCATTCTGCAGCTCCAACCAAGAGTCCGCAGAACCATTCTGCGGCCCCAATAAATTTTGGTAACTGAAGTTTGTAAATCAAACTTAGGTGTTTGACTTTGATATAGTATTCAAATTTGATTGGTGACCAAAACATTCGATTTCTGTGCCAACTTTGGTGACTGGAATTTTTAAATAAAACTTTTGTAAAAAAAAAAAAAAAAATGGGGCCGCAGATCGAACTATTCTGCGGACCCTTGGCGGGAGCCGCAGAATGCCTGTGCGGTCTCCAGTATTTGGGGCCGCATAATGGTTCTGCGGCCGTGGTAGATCCAGAAATACTCAGATTTTGTGGGTTTTTAGTTTATTTTTTTTGAACAAATGGTAACTTCAAAATTTCAGTTTTCTTTTAGTGTCGTTCATGATTATTCGGAGCAATTTCATATACACTGACGCAGCGGTGGGAGTAGAAAATTGAGATTGAAGGGCTGAATAAGTAAGTCTCATGTAATTTATTTTATAAAAGAAAGCTAATAGTATCAATTTTTGTGAAAATAAGAATTTTTGAAGAACAACAATGAAAAATTCCAGTTACAAAGGGTGCTTAGTTATACATCCTTCTGCCCCTGGACCGATGAAAAATTGGCTGTCAGATATAGCGGTAATTGAAGTTCAGCCTATAATAAAAGTTTTAAACTGTATTTAGCGTTAACTCCAATTATATAAAGTGTTTAAAACATAAATAAACAGTGTTTGTTTAGATGAAATGTCAAGTATGTGAAAGTTATTGATCTAGAATTCTTGATATCTGAAGTTTCAGTTATTGAACTAGTAAAGTAAACATAAATATAACGAAGTAATGGGAGAGACTTAGTGATTTCAAGATTTATTGAACACATTGTAATTAATGAGCGAGATTTCTCCGTCACTCAAAAAAAAGAAAAATCTTTTAACCTTTAGCACAAGTAGAATTCCTAAAAAAGAGAAAAAAAAAACAACTCCAAAAGAATTAAATATTGGTATCCTAGGACAGATCTTAGTAGGGCCTAAAGGGTTGCAACGCTCTCAATATTTTTGATGATGTATTATGCGTTAGATGGTGTCTAAGAATAATTATTATATGTCAAAATTAATACATTAGCCTAAATTTTTTTCTCGGAATTTACATACAAGTTATCATACATTAAGAAAACTTAATAGCGTGTCGCGCGTATCGCCCCCTCCACACCGAAAACAATATATTGGTTGAGCCTTTTCACTGTTGATATCAGTTAAATTTGAAAATCATAGGCTATGCTCCATAAAAAAAAAAGGAAGGGAACAAAAGAGGAAGAGAAGGCGGGGGATTAAAAATGTTATTAAATATAATTCATCTCCTCTACACTTTATTGTTTAATGGTAAAGAGTAGAGCAGTCTGGTTAGCTCGCAAGGCTCATAACCTTGAAGTCACGGGTTCAAATCCTGTCTCCGCACCCGCTAGTTGGTGAGGCAATAGCTTACTAAGGCGATGATCAATAGCTGGTCCGAGAGGATGATCAGCCACAGGCGGAGTAGAGTAGTCTGGGTAGCTCGCAAGGCTCATAATCTTGAAGTCGCGGGTTCAAAAAATCCCGTCTCTGCACCCATGCTTTTTTCAAATGTAGAGGAGATGAATGATGAGTCAATCTACCCATTTTCTTCTTTTTCATAAATTTATGGAGCATGTAACAACCAATTTGTTCTCTCCCCTTCTTATCTCTTCTTTTATTTTTATGAAACACATCGTCCTTAATGTTAATGTGCAATAAGCACCGTGCCATATAGTTGGTGCCAGGCTACAAATATAGTAAATTTAAAACCAAATTTATGATTTTGTATCATTTGGTGCAGCATTTTTATTTTTAAATGCTTAGTGGATGAGACAAGCTTGCTGGAAAAGGCTCCAAGGGATATAATTAGGCACTTTTCATCAAAAGACAAACGAAATAATATTTAGTGGAGAACACTATCTTTATTGAAGGTTTGGTAAGGTGACTTCCATGTAAGCCAAATGAATTATTCTTTCACAATTTGACTTAAACACAGCTTTCCACCTTGTGTGTGTTTTTCCCCTCTTTTTGGTCTTTTGTTTCCAGAATTGGTCATGCTCCATCCAAACATGGATACATGGATTTCTTGTTGTACATCTCTCTAATTTAAAAAAAAAAAAAAAAAGGCATGATATGCCCATTTGCATTAGCAAAAGGAAAGTTTATAATTACACATCACCAGCATCAAAAGATTAGCCAGACCTCAGCATAATGCTTCATTTGGCCAGACTTTATCCCTGTAATCAGAACCTATTACCCATTACCCAAGATCAATCAAGTCGTAAAGATTATTACAGCATAAAAGGATCACAAAAGTACTACATATTATAATTGATAATACAGAAACAAAGCTAGGAGCTGTCAGTCGGAGACGCCCCATCCAACATCACCATCTCCGATTTTCCAGTCCATTCACGCACATGGATTGCTGCAACGTCATCAGGAGTCCAAGTCACCAGTTCTTGCTCCACCTCAGTCTTGATGTCACCTGTCCAATATTGAATCAAAGATAAAAATGAGAAATCTAATAGATCTATTTGTTTTAGGGCTAATCCCATTGAAGCAGATGTCGTTCCTATGTTTCCAAAGCGACCAACAAACTGCACGGATAACCAGTAAAGCAGCTGTTCGTTTGGGAGAATCTAATGTATTCACAAAGTTTAAAACATCATCAAAAGTGGTCCAGGTAAAAAAATTATCTTGAAATTTATCCATCCAATACCAAATTATTTAACAAACCTACAAATAGATGATTTACATCTTTTGGTAAGTCACAAAAGTGAAATTTATTAGTTCCTACCCAATCTTTTTTTGTCAAACATTTCTTTGTAAGAACTTTTTTATTGGACAGTAGCCACATAAACACTCTAATTTTAGGAGGTATAGGAATTTTCCACCATATAACATATTTATCAGCCTTCACCCCCTGAATTAAAAAAGCATATAATGAGTGAACAGTGAAAGTATTAGAATACTCCCATCTCCAAGAGATTTTATCATGAGCATGAGTGAAAGCGGTAGTGCTAATCAATCGTAACACCTCAGCTCATTATGCTACAAGTACACCTAATAACTGCCTTCGAAATGTAACTACCCCCATATGAATTCAGTACCTTATGTACAGAAATATCAGGCTGAAGACATAAAGAAAATGTTGAGGGTAACAAGTTGCTAAGGTATAGTGATACACCCAAATATCATTCCAAAAGGAAACTTGTCTATCTAAATTCTAGTTATAACCAAACACTCATTTGACCTATGTATTCAAGCTCCTGAATTTCTTTCCACCAAGGTAAAGCTTCAATTACTCGAGGACCTATTTATTTATAGAGAACCAATTGTTTCTAAAAACTATTATAAGAATTGTCCTTGGGCTTCCACCACCATTTTAGCAAGAGAGATATGTTCATATCTAAATCTAGAATCCCTAACTCACCAAACAAGCCCTAGACTAATTAACTAAGTGATAAGATTTCTTACGAGGGTAAGCCCCATGCCACAAAAAGGATCTCCTAATTTTATCAATCTGTCTAAGTATTGCAGTAGAAATTCGATAAGGGAAAGTGTATATAAAAAATCTGCAGTTAAAACTGAATTAAGTAGTGTGAGTCTACCCCTAGGGATAACTTCTTTCCTTTCTAATTTTGTAATTTTATAGCAACTTTATCTACTAAAACCCCCCAATTAACAATTGTGAGTTTGGAATCTAGTAATGGAATCCCTAAATACTTAAGTTGGAATTTTCCTACAGTACATTGAAACAACCTAGCTAGTTCATGAGCATGATCAATATTAATTGGAATGAGTCCAGTTTTAAGAAGATTAATTCTAATCCCAGAGATTGCTTCAAAGGATTGCATAGCCCACCATGAATTGAGAATTAATAGGTTCAGCTTCTAAAAATAGAATAATATATATCATCAGCATAATGACCATTGGTCATTGCCGAAATATCTCTCTAAAATTGGCAAATAATAATTTTTCTAGTAACATATATTATATGTTAATTAATTATGTTTTCGTAATTTTCAAAATATACAAACTAAAACTATTCAATTAAAAAAACGTCGTACTAACATGATATGCCTTGAGAACAAAAATTGAGACACTTCTTTTTGAATGTATTAGTTTTTTTTTTTTTAACGAAATATCATTTATCATGTTATAATAGAACAATGTAGGTGACATAATAATATAATTTAGCAATCTTGACAATAAATTCGAACAGCTTAATCTAAAGTTATTAAAATTAAACCGACCGAAATTTTTAAAGTTAGCACAGTTTAAAAAAAATAAACTAAAAAACCATCATTTTTGAGATATTCGAAATCTAACACGCAGAATGATTCTGCGGCCTCAAATGCTGGGGACTGCATAGGCGTTCTGTGGACCCAGCCAGGAGTCCGTAGAACCATTCTGCGGTCCCATATATTTTTTTTTTGGTTTTTTATCTACGCACCACGTGGGGATATCTCAAAGTTTGGTTTTTTAATAATTTTTTTGTTCTAGAAATGCGTGCCCCGTATGACATTTCTCAACTTTGACAAAAAATAAATTATATATGGAGCCGCAGAATGTCTGTGCGGTCTCCAGCATTTGAGACCGCAAAATCATTCTGCAGCCGTATTAAATTTTGCATTTCTCAAAAACGATGGTTTTTTAATTTTTTTTTTAAACAATAGTAGTTTTAAAAATTTCAGTTAAACCGACTCTAGGATAAAAGAGAACCGATTTTTGTTTTTCTTCATTATATGATTGTTTAGCTTGTTCTATTGTTTCTCGCATTATTCTCTCAATTATGATTCTTTAGCTTGTTCTATTGTTTAATTTTTTCACAAAACGTTAGTCTTTTTGTTTAGTTATTTTGGTCCTTTTTCACAATACTCTCCACTTACAAGTGATTCCTTCATATTATTATTTTTTTGACAAGAAACGTGTAGGTCAAACTTCCAAATTTAATTAATCGGAACATCAGAAGTGTAAGGTTTGATTCCTTCTAAATTATTACTTTTTATTCCTTCTAGCACAATTATATGAGAGTATGGATTCTCTGCTACAAGTTTTTTTTTTCACACTCTGTTACAAATAAGGGGAGGAACCAAAATTGTGCTAGAAAAACACTAATAAAAATTTCCTCCTATTAAGGTCGAGGAATATACACAGAAAATTTTAAAGTTAGCACAGTTTAAAAAAAATAAATAAAAAAAACTATTGTTTTTTAAAAATTCGAAATCTACCATGGCCGCAGAATGATTTTGCGGCCCCAAATACTGGAGACCGCACAGGCTGCGGACCCAGCCAGGAGTTCGCAGAACCATTCTTTTAATTTTTAATTTTTATCTAATTTTAATTTTTAATTTTAATTTTTAATTTTAATTTTAATTTTAATTTTTATCTAATTAAAAGATGGCACCACGTGGGGATGCGTGCTCCGTATGAAATATCACAAAGTTTTTTAGTTTTTTAATAATTTTTTTGTTCTAGGAATGCGTGCCCCCTTGATGAGATGTCTCAAAGTTTGCTTTGACAAAAAAATAATATATGGGGCCGTAGAATGATTATGCGGACCCCTGGCTGGGCCGCATAATACCTGTGCGGTTTCCAGCATTTGGGGCTGCAGAATCATTCTGCAGCCGTGTTAGATTTCGAATTTTTCAAAAACAATGATTTTTTGGTTTATTTTTTTTAAACAATGGTAGTTTTGAAAATTTCGGGAATATACAGATCAGAGAAGGACGTTGCACTCATCTTTAATCTGCATCGTCTATTTGAATGAAAGTTTTGAGTAATTTAAGAGATGTACAGCTAAGATATATTTTACTTTTTCTGTAGTCTATTATAATTTTTAACTGCGGTATCAATTATGTAGTAGGTTGAAAGTATATTGTCACGGATTAAAAAATTGTATTTTTGCCGAGCATAAATCGTGTTTCGCCAATTGTAATAGAAAGGAGAAATAGAAATAATATGTATAGCTGATGATGGAATAATTTAAAAAAAATGTCGCCATACTATTATTCTCATTTAATAATATTAATTTCTCTAAAATACTACAGCGGTTTTCGTGCACACATGATTTCAAGCTGAAGTAAATATATAAATAATACTTGTAATATAATTTTGTTAGTTTTAGAGACAAATAAGATCAACAATACATGATTTTGATATTTTCAGATACAAATAAGATCAATGATACAAGAAAATTCTCCAAATGAAATTGATTTGAGAAATGATTTGTTTAAACCATTGATAGATATTAGGTTAATAAAACTATATTTAGATCTTTCTACCATTTTTGTCAGTTCAGATTCATGAAACTAAGTTATAATGATTTTTAATTATTACAAATTAATTTTAGAGGTTCTTAATATTTTGATATTCTCCAATCTCTGGCAAGAAAGTATCGAACAAAAGATCCCAATTCCCAATTCCGATTAAGTAGTTGAAACTAGTGTTAGTGGCAGATATTAACTAAAATAAATTAATAAGGAGAGGATAGTGCCAAATCATTAATAATTGTATTTAAAGGAGGTAGACCGAAGAATTTTTGTAGTTTTGTTTAGTAATGCAGACTCGGAGAATTTGACCAGTAATATTCCATAAGATGAGAGACAACTAGCAGAACAAGAAAGATAGTACAACCAGTAGAACATGAATGACAATGAGTAGAAGATGAAAGATAACCAGTAGAACATGAAATACAACCAGTGGAAGATGAAAGATAACTAGTAGAAGATGAAAAACAACCAGAAGAAGATAAGAGACAACCAGTAGAATATGATAAACAACAAGTAGAATATGAGAGACAACTAGTACAAGATGAAAGACAATTAGAAGAAGATTATAAACAACCACAAGAAAATGAAAGACAACGAGAAGAATATGAAATACAACCAATACAAAATGAAAGAAAACTAGAAGAAAAAGAAAGATAACCAATAAAACATGAAAGAAAACTAGTATAACATAAAATACATCTAATAGAAGATGAAAAACAACGAGAAAAAAAATTAAAATCAACAAGTAGAACATGAAAGACAACCAAGACGAGACAAAAGTAAACTAGAAGAACATGAAATACAATCAGTAGTAGGTGAAAGACAAAAAGTAAAACATAAACGACAATCATTACGACTATTACAAAGCCCAATGGTCAATATTTGCACCAGAAATCACAAGACTTATATAACACACCTCCACTTCAAACCCGCCAATTCAGTGGCTTGCAAGCCACATCATCCTAATTCCCAAAGGAGAGGAATCGAAAGAACCTAAGGATTATAAACCATTAACCATTGGCAATGTTACGTACCGTACATGCAAACCCTAATATCAAGGAACCAAATCGCCTTCCTAAAAAATAGATGCATCTCAGACTACACTGTGTTGGTAAGAGAAATCATGAACTCCTTTAACTTCTCCTCGTACAAGGAGGAGGCCTTCATGCTTAAAGATGACATAGGTAAAGCAATGAGAGCTGTGCATATACCGGAAAACCTAATCAACTTGATTTACAATTATATGCAAGCAAGTAAGATAACAGTATTGATAAATGGGGAGGGAGATGGCTTCCTTAAACCGACCCGTGGCCTTCGCCAAGGCTGCCCATTATCTCCCTATCATCCTCGTCATGGAATTTCTATCAAAGAAAATAGATTGCAATGTCAAAATGCCAATTAAAAGGAATCAAAGCTTGTGCTCACTGCACCAATCTTGTCACACGCATTGTACGGGGATGACTTGATCATCATGAAACAAGCCACACAATAAGAAATTGGCCAATACAAAACAATCTTTGAAGACTTTGATTCGGCATCAAGTTTGTCCATTAACCCAGAAAAATCATCCCTCTGGTGAAGCCATAGTTGTGACCAATGTCAAGACATGATTATTCATGAATTTCAAGCCAAGGTTGCAACAGAAGGTGAAAAATACCTGAGGGTATTCTTAGATGGCAATAACCGAGCCTAGCAAAATCAAACTCACGACCTTTTGATTGAAAATATCTATTCCAAGTTAGTAGGATGGAAGGTGAATGTATTGTCTCTTGCCGACCGAGTAACTTTGATCAAGTCAGTCCTCATGTCTATACAAGTTTACTTCATGTCAATTGCCAAGCTACCTTCTCGCACGATCGACAAGACAAATGCCATTATCAGAAAAATTCAGTGCGGTAAATTAAATAAAGACAAGTACATGCCTTTTATCGCATGATACAAGGTGTGTGTATCAGTTGAGGAAGGGGGGCTCGGCATTTGCAATGTTAGATGTTTCAACAAAGCACTCCTGCTCAAAATCACGTGGAAATTGGAAGAAGGAGTTGATAAAACATGGGTGGACCTTATGAGGACAAAATACTTCCCAAGAGGTGGTTTTTGGGAGATTAAAACGTGGAGAGTGCCTAGCGCATTATGGAGAGCAGCACAGGAATTAAGACCTTTCTTTGAAAGGCAAATCTGCAAAGGGATACAAGAGTAACGGATGTCTTTGATTTCAAAACAAACCAATGGCAACCTAAGAAGCTAAAGCCACTAATTGGGTCCCACCTGACAAGCTTGGTAATGGCAACTGTTACACCAAAAAGGTATAGTACAAAGTTTCAGTACAGCAAGCTGTACCTTTTAACCTTAAATACACTTTTGGTTCAGACTGCAAATATACAATCCTAGCACGTAGTATATTGTCGGGTATCGAACACAGGGACGGTTCAGGTCTTAACCAGACTCTACTTAAGTTAATTAAAGACTAGAAGTTGGAAAATGTTGGTTTTGGTTATTTATAATTCCTACAGATTCAATAGCAGAAATAAAGTGCAAGAAAGTAGATTAAACGGGTTTTAATCAATAATAAAAAGCGTTCCCAAGGTTATGACTTCATCTCAGTTTTGCCTCAAGCTGTCCTGTCCGGGCCGTGTCATTTCCTACACGGGTCGTGTCATTTCCTACACGGTCCAGTCAGCCTCGAGTAAATGCAGCAGCTACTGTTTCTTTGTGTTGTTCCTTTGTGTAGGGTTCTACTGACCAGACCTAATGTTTCTAAACCTCAACTGTCGTTTGTTGGTTCATCAACTTGGTATGGAGTTGCAATATGTGCCCTCGTCGGGTTCTAGACCTCAACTTTCGTATGTTGGTCCGAATTACCTAGTTGCTTGATTGGTATACTAAAGGTCACTCCTATATGTCGATAGGAAGTAATTTTCACCTTTCGGTTACTACTTGGTTTCCCCTTTCGGATCACAAATCCTACCTCATGTACTTAGTTTGGTTGAGAGACTTTTAAGGGCTAAAATACCTTCTAGATGTGGCCATTCATCTAGTGGTAAACCAATATAAATCAAACAATTCAATCTAAGCAATTAAAATACTACTCAATCAATCAAACACAAATTTCAATACAAAGATTCAATAACTAGCATGCAAGACAAAACATTCGATTACATCAAAACCCTAGAAACTAAGAATTCTACTCAAACATAGTTCTAAAACAGAAAATAGAGATGATAAAGATAGTGCTCATGGCAAATTCGAAGTAGTAAGAAGATCCGTCGCAAATCTCTCGATTTTCGCCTCTTTTCTTCTTCTCCAAGCCAAGCCGTCACACACTCTTTTACTGCCCAATTGCAAGAGCAACATGTTCCAATCTCAACTGGCACTGAGAGTTCACCACTTACCTTTTGACTTTGCTACTGCCCTCATTGATATCACTGATAACCTGACCGAAGAACAAGTGGTGCATTTTTGCAACATAATTTGGAATCTGTGGAAGGCAAGGAATGAAAAAATCTTCTCAGGCAAAAATAACAACAATAGACTCTATACATGCAAAAGCCAAGATCTTACATGTCAGCATCGAACAACAATCTGACCAAGCAACAATACTAGCAAATCAACACTATAAAGATAGAGCAAGACAACTGGGTTGGAATGATTGATGCGTCATGGGACATAAATGGTAAAGTAGGGATGAGGATCATGTGGTATAATCAACATGGGAGATTATTCCGAGTGCAAGCAGGCCCAATTATGGCGGATAATGCAACTCAGGCGGAGGCAACGACACTGTACCGGTCATTGCTACAAATCTAAGGAACAAGGGAGCAATAATATTGTCAGACTGTAAGATAGTGGTGGATGTGGTCAACTTAGAGGCGGATGTGCGAACTTTCCCTTACTAGCGTGCTACAAAGATGGTAGCAAAATGTACAAGGATATACCAGCAAATGAGAGACAAGGTAAGAATCTACCATGTCAGCCTCCACCGAGATCCTCACAGGCTAGCAAACTGGGCAAGAACCTCAAATCAATCTTTCAAAGAAATAATTCAAGGCGATGTCATTGAAGGGATAACTGTGGCAAGTGGCCTCAGCGAAGAGACTTTTCATTTTCCAACAAACGGAGATTAGATTTCTCTTTTTAATCGCACTGCACTTTACTTTCATATTAGTTATTAAGAAGCATTGGTACCGGACCCTAAATGGGTTTTGGGTTAAACTGGTACAAAGTGCCTTTGTAGGTTGTGTTTTCCTTACTTTTTTCCCATTGTTTTGTCTTTACTTTAATCAGTAGTTTTTTTTTTCCTTTATTAGGTGCAATGTAACTTACTTTAAACTATAATTTTAATCAATGCCTACGGGTTTATGCTAAAAAAAAGAAAACTAGTAGAAAATGAAAGACAACCAATAGAACATGAAAAAAAACTAGTATAAGATGAAAGACAACCAATAGAACTAGAAAGACATCCAGAATAAGATGAGAGACAACCAGTAGAAGATGGAAGACAAATATAAGAAGATGAAAGACAACAAGTAGAACATGAAAGACAACCTGTAGAATATGAAAGACAACTAGTAGAAAAGAAAGACAACTAGAATAAGATGAAATACAACCAGTAGTAGATGAAGGACAATTAGTAGAACATGAAGGACAACTAGTAGAGAATGAAGGACAACTAGAAGAAGATGAAAGACAACCAAAAGAAGAGGAAAGACAACTAGTGGAAGATGAAAGGCAACCAACAGAAGATGGAAAACAACCAGAAGAAGATGAAAAATAACATATAGAACATGAAAGACAACTAGTACGATATAAAAGACAACTAGAAGAAGATGAAAGACAACCAGTAGAAAATAAAAAACAACTAGTAGAACATGAAAGACAACCAAAAAAATATAATAGACAACCAGTAGAACATTAAAGACACCAGTATAAGATGAAAGAAAACTAGAGGAAAATAAAAGACAACTAGTAACACATGAAAGACATCCAGTACAAGATGAAGGAAAACAAGTAGAAGATGAAAGATAACTAGATGAAGATGAAGGACGACAAGTAGAATATAAAAACAAACAGAAGAAGATGAAAGACAACTAGTAGAACTTGAAAAACAACCAGTAGAACGAAAGACAACTACAAAAAGATTAAATTCATCCAGTAGTAGATGAAAGACAACAAGTAGAACATGAAAGACAACCAGTATAAACGAAAGACAACTACAAAAAGATTAAATTCATCCAATAGTAGATGAAAGACAACAAGTAGAACATGAAAGACAACAAGTAGAATAATAGACAACTAGTAGAGTATGAAGGACAACCAGAAGAAAGATGAAAAACTAATTAGTAGAAGATGAAAAACAACTACAAGAAGATGAAAGATATCATATAAAACATGAAAGCAAACTAGTAGAACATGAAAGACAATAAGTAGAAGATGAAAGACAACCAGTAGAACATGAATCATAACTAATAGAAAATGAAAGACAACCAGTAGAGGATGAAAGGCATACAAGATAAATGAACACTAGAAGAAAATAAAATACAACTAGAGGTAGAAGAAATACAACTAGAAGAAGATGAAAACATCCAATAGAATATTAAAGACAACATGTAGAACATGTAAGACAACAAGTAGAAGATGAAAGACAACCAGTAGAACATGAATCACAACTAATAAAAGATGAAAGACAACCAGTAGAAGATGAAAGACATACAAGATAAATGAACACTAGAAGAAAATAAAATACAACTAGAGGTAGAAGAAATACAACTAGAAGAAGATGAAAAATATCCAATATAATTTTAAAGACAACCTGTACAACATTAAAGATAACTAGTAAAACATGATAGATAACTAATAGAACATAAAAGACAACCGGTAGAATATGAATGACAACCAGTAGAAGATGAAAAACAACGAGTAGAAGATGAAAGACAACCAGAAGAAGAAGAAAGACAATTTGAAGAACATGAAAGACAACCAGGATAACAGACAACCAGTACAAGATGAAAGACAACCAACAGAACAATAAAGACAATAAGGACAAGATGAGAAACAATGAGTAGAAGATAAAACACAACTAGAGGTAGAAGAAATACAACTAGAAGAAGATGAAAGACAACTAGTAGAACATGAAAGACAAACCAGCACAAGATGAATGACAACTAGAAGAAGATGAAATACAACTAAAGGTAGAAGAAATACAGCTAGTAGAAGAAAAAGACAACCAGTAGAAGATGAAATACAACTAGAAGAAGTTGAAAAACAACTAGAAAAAAAGATGAAAGACAGCCAGTAGAAGATGAAAGACAACTAGTAGAAGATGACAGACAACTAGAAGAAGATGAAAGATACCCAGTAGAAGATGAAACACCACCAGAAGAAGATGAAAGACAACAAGTTGAACATGATAGACAACCATAAGCAGATTGAAAACAACCAGAAGAAGATGAAAAACAACTAGTATGAGATAAAAGACAACTAGAAGAAGATGAAATACAACTAGAGGTCGAAGAATTACAACTAAGAGAAGATGAAAGAAAACCAGTAAAACAAAAAAGACAACCGATAGAATATGGAAGACTAGTAGAACATGAAAGACAACCAATACACGATGAAAGACAACCAGTAGATGATGAAAATCAACTAGTAGAAGATGAAAGACAACCATAAAAAAATGAGAGACAACTAGAAGAAGATGAAAGAAAACTAATAGAGGATAAAAGACAACCAGTAGAACAAGAAAGACAAACATAAGAAGATGAAAGACAACCAGTAAAACATGAAAGACAACCTGTAGAATATGAAAGACACTAGTAAGTGTTGTATTAGCGTTGCAACTACCCTCTTACCTCACCATCTAAAGACTACTAGAGTGCGGCAAAGACCTTCAATTGCAAAGATGTATTAGGGTTGTGACGACCCTCTTTTCTTGTCATTTGGAGACACCACTAGTGTGCTGCAGAGACTTTCAAATGGAGTGTTGTATTAGGGTTGCAACTATCCTTTTATGTTGCCAACTGGAGACACTACTAGAGTGCTACAAAGACATTCAATTGGAGTGTTATATTAGGGTTGCAACTACCCTCTTCTCTTGCCCCCTGGAGACACTACTTGTGATCACAAATACCTTCAATTGGAGTATTGTATTAGGGTTGCAACTACCCTCTTATGTTGCCATTTGGAGACACTACTAGAGCACTACAAAAATCATCAATTGGAGTGTTGTATTTGGGTTGTAACTACCCTCTTCTCATGCCATATGAAGACACTACTGGAGTACTGCAAAGATCTTCAATTGGAATGTTGTAATAGGTTTGCAACTACCCTCTTCTCTTGACACAACTAGAGTGCTGCAAAGATCTTCAATTGAAATGTTATAATAGGTTTTTAACTACCCCATTCTATTTTCATCTGACGGCTCTATTAGAGTGCTGCAAAGACATTCAATTAAAGTGTTGTATTAGGATTGCAACTACGCTCTTCTCTTGCAAACATGGAGACACTACTAGTGAGCTTCAAAGAACTTCAATTTGAGTGTTGTGTTGGGGTTGCAACTGCCCTCTTCTCTTTCCATCTGCAGACATTACTAGAGTGCTGCAAAGACCTTCAATTGAGATTTGTATTAGCGTTGCAACAATCCATTTGTCTTGTCCTCTGGAGACACTACATGTGTGCACAAATACCATCAATTGGTGTGTTGTAATAGGGTTGCAACCACCCTCTTATGTTCTCATTTGGAGACACTACTAGAGCGCTGCAAAAACCTTCAACTAGAGTGTTGTATTTGGGTACAACTATCATCTTCACTTGCCATATGGAGATACTATAGAGTACAGCAAAGACTTTCAATTGAAATGTTAAACTAGGTTTGCAAGTACCCACTTCTTATTCGATCTGACGACATTATTGGATTTCTACAAGGACATTCAAATGGTGTGTTTTATTAGGGTTGCAACTACCCTCTTCTTTCTCCATACGACGACACTACTAGAGTGTTTCAAAAACCTTCAATTGAAGTGTTGTATAAGGGCTGCAACTACCCTCTTCTCTTGCTATCTTGGAGAAAGTACTATTGTGTTGCAAAGGGCTTCAATTAAATTTTTGTTTTGTGTTGCAACTACCCTATTCTCCTGCCATCTGCAGACATTACTAGAGTGCTACAAAGACCTTCAATTGGAAAGTTGTATTAGCGTTACAACTATCCTCTTCTCTTGCCATCTAGAGACACTACTAGAGTGTGACGAAGACCATCAATTGTAGTGTTGTATTAGGATGGTGACCACCCTCTTCTCTTGCCATTTGATGACACTACTAGTGTGCTGTAGAGACATTCAATTGGAGTGTTGTACTTGGGTTGCAACTACCCTTTTATGTTGCCAACTGGAGACACTACTAGATTGCTACAAAGACATTCAATTGGAGTGTTATTAGTCTTGCAACTACAATCTTCTCTTGCCCCCTGGAGACACTACTTGTGATCACAAATACCTTCAATTGGAGTGTTGTATTAAGGTTGTAACCACCCTTTTATGTTGTCATTTGGAGACACTACTAGAGCACTGCAAAAACCTTCAATTGGAGTTGTTGTATTTGGGTTGCAACTACCATCTTCTCATGCCATACGAAGTCACTACTGGAGTGCTGCAAATATCTTCAATTGGAATGTTGCAATATGTTTGCAACTTCCCTCTTCTCTTGCCACAATGAGACACTACTAGTGTGCTGCAAAGACCTTCAATTGAAATGTTATAATAGAGTTGCAACTACCCTATTCTATTTCCATCTGACAACACTAATAGAGTGTTGCGAAGACATTCAATTAAAGTGTTGTATTAGGGTTGCAACCACCATCTTTTCTTTCCATCTGCAGACATTACTAGAGTTGCTACAAAGACATTCAATTGGAGAGTTGTATTAGCGTTGCAACTACCCACATCCTTTGTCATATGGAGACATTTCTAGAGTGCTGGAAAGAACTTCAATCATTTCTCTTGCCATATGGAGACACTACTTGTGTGCTGCAAAGACTTTGAATTGGAGTGTTTTATTTAGGTTGCAATTACCATATTCTCTTGCCATTTGGAGACATTACTAAAGTGCTGTGAAGACATTCAATTGAAATGTTGTATTTAGATTGCAACTACCTTCTTCTCTTGCCATCTAAAAACTCTACTAGAGTGCGACAAAGACCTTCAATTGTAGTGTTGTATTAGGGTTGTGACCACCATCTTCTCTTGCCATTCGGAGACATTACTTGCGCCGAAAGGACCTTCAATTAGAGTGTTGTATTAAGGTTGTAGCAGCCCTCTTTTGTTGCCATCTGGAGACACTACTAGAGTGCTACAAAGACATTCAATTGCAGTGTTATATTAGGGTAGCAACTACCCTCTTCTCTTGCACTCTGGAAACACTACTTGTGTATTGCAAATACCTTCAATTGGAGTGTTGTATTTGGGTTGCAACTACCCTCTTCTCAGGCCATATGAACACATTACTAGAGTCCTGCAAACATCTTCAATTGGAATGTTTTAATAGGTTTGCAACTAGCCTCTTCTCTTGCCACTCGGAGACACAACTAGAGAGCTGCAAAGATCTTCAATTGAAATGTTATAATAGGTTTGCAACTACCCTATTCTATTTAAATCTGACGACACTATTAGAGTGCTGCAAAGACATTCAATTAAAGTATTGTATTAGGGTTGCAACTACCCTCTTCTCTTGCCAACATGGAGACACTACTAATGTGCTGCAAAGACCTTCTCTTTTCATCTGCAGACATTACTAAAGTGCTGCAAAGACCTTCAATTTGAGATTTGTATTGGCGTTGCAACTTCTAGAGTGCTACAAAGACCTTCAATTGGAGTGTTGTATTAGTCTTGCTACTATCATTTTCTCTTGCCATATGGAGCCACTACTTGTGTGCTGCAAAGACCTAGAATTGGAGTGTTGTATTATGGTTACAATTACCATATTCCCTTGTGATCACTCAAAAGAGAGCAATGTTTCTTTTAATATTTATAAATTCGGAATACTATCGGTTCAGACTGCAAGCGCACAATCCTATCGAGTAGTATATATGAGGTCGATCCATAGGGAATATTGGTTCAGTGCTTTGAGCGATCGAATCGCAATATTTTGAAAGACTAGACGAAATCTGAAAATTGAGAGATGTTGTTGTGATCAATGTAAATTAGAAAGCAATTAAAAGTAATTAAAATAAAGATAGAGATGAGAATTCCTAGGGTTTCGGCACACCATTGTCACTCAATCCGCCTTGACAATATATTCCTGTTGCGTCTGATTTCCTGTTGTTGTTTATGAAAGATAACCACATAGATCACTGCGATTTATGTTACGCAAGAATGACAGATCTTTCATCGAGATTCTACATAGGACACTGCGAGTTTCCTTACTGCAAATAACTAATCTCTAAAAACTCCAAATTACTACACATATCACTGCGATTTCCTTACGCAGTAATAGAATTTGGTACGCATTTTGTTGGTCTGGTTTATGTTCCCCGCTAAGGTTTTCTTCACATAAATCTAATAAATCTCAACGAGGCTAATTCATACAAATAGTTTCTCTTACCATTAAAGTACTGTCACTACCCTAACGGACTCAAACTAGATCATTGAAGTTAGATGGAGAGATAGTAATCACAAAGGCATTTAGATTCAACAACAAGAAACCATAATCAACAGAAATATATATATCAAAACATCAAGAGTAACAAGATTTACTGCCTAGCCTAAGAAAGGAACTTAGCCGCGGAACGGCATTGTTACAAGCACTCCTCTCTTCTCTCTTTAATCAAATCTAACCCTAATTACAAAGAAACTATTCCTTCTGCCCAGGGGCCTTATATAGGAGTGGAGGGACGTCTGGAGGTTGAGTATGGGCTAAGAAACTGATCTGGAAACAGCTGTCGACAGTTATTCTCCAAGGGACGCCTTCGGTTACGGACCGTATCAGGTGATACGGTCCGTATTAGGACCTTGACGGTTAGGGTTTAGTGCTTCCAGCGCTATCTTCTGGTCTGTGCTAGCCTGGTCCGTATTGGGCAATACGGACCGTAATAGAGACTTCGTTGATAAGCGTCGCTGATCCGATTGACCCGATTCTAGCTCCATTTGGTGTAAAATAGTCTCAAAACCTGTTTTCTGCAATAAAACATAAAGAATGGTGACAGTAGCCTTTTTTCTCTAATTAATTAAACATAAGTGTGAGAAAATATGTAAAACCTAAGCCAAAACCCTAGTAAATCATCATTATTTTGACTCTGATCACCTTGCCATTTAGAGACACTTCTAGAGTGTTGTGACGACATTTCAATTGAAAGTTGAATTTGGGATTGGCAACTACCTTCTTCTATTGCCATCTAGAGACTACTTGAGTACATCAAAGACATTCAATTGTACTGTTGTATTAGGATTGTGACCACCCTTTTCTCTTGCCATTTGGAGGCACTACATGCGTACTGCAGAGATCTTCAATTAGAGTATTGTATTAGGGTTGCAACTGCCCTCTTATTGTTGTCATCCGGAACACTACTAGAGTGCTACAAAAACATTCAATTGTAGTGTTATATTAGGGTTGCAACTATCCTTTTCTCTTGCACCATCGAGACACTACTTGTATGGTGCAAATACCTTCAATTGGAGTGTTGTATTAAGTTTGCAACCACCCTCTTGTTATCTTTTGGAGACACTACTAGAGCGAGGCAAAAACCTTCAACTGGAGTGTTGTATTTGGGTTGCAACTACTCTCTTCACTTGTCATATGGAGCCACTACTAGAGTGTTGCAAAAACCTTCAATTGGAATGTTGTAATAGGTTTGCAACTACCAACTTCTTTTTCCATCTGACGACACTATTGGAGTCCTGCAAGGACATTCAATTGGAGTGTTGTATTAGGGTTGCAACTACCCTATTCTTTCTCCATACGACAACACTACTAGAGCGCTGCAAAAACTTTCAATAGAAGTATTGTATTAGGGTTGCAGCTACTCTCTTCTCTTGCCATCTAGAAGACAGTACTTGTGTGCTGGAAAGACATTCAATTGGTGTTGCAACTACCCTATTCTCCTGCCATCTGCAGACATTACTAGAGTGATGCAAGGACCTCCAATTGCAGAGTTGTATTAGCGTTGCAACTATCTTCTTCTCTTGCTATCTAGAGACTACTAGAGTGCGGCAAAGACCTTCAATTTTAGTGATGTATTAGGGTTGTGACGACCCTATTCTGTTGCCATCTGGAGACACTACCAGTGTGCTGCAGAGACTTTCAATTGGAGTGTTGTATTAGGGTTGCAACTACCCTCTTCTCTTGCCCTCTGGGGACACTAATTGTGTGCACAAATACCTTCAATTGGAGTGTTGTATTAGGCTTGCAACCACCCACTTATGTTATCATTTAGAGACACTACTAGAGCGATGCAAAACCTTCAACTGGAGTGAAGTATTTGGGTTGCAACTACTCTCTTCACTTGTCATATGGAGACACTATTGGAGTTTTTATTGGAGTGTTGTATTGGTTTGCAACTACCCTCTTCACTTTGTCATATGGAGTGTTGTATTTGGGTTGCTACAAAGACGTTCAATTGGAGTGTTATATTTGGGTTGCTACTATGCCTCTTCTTTTGCCCTCTGGAGACACTACATATGTGCACAAATACCTTCAATTGGAGTGTTGTATTAGGCTTGCAACCACCCTCTTATGTTATCATTTGGCGACACTACATGAGCGCTACAAAAACCTTCAACAAAAGTGCTATATTTGGGTTGCAACCACCCTCTTCTCTTGCCATCCTTGAGACAGTACTCATGTGCTGCAAATACCTTCATTGAAGTTTTGTAATGGTGTTGCAACTACCCCATTTTTCTGCCATCTGCAGACATTACTAGAGTGCTACAAAGACCTTAAATTGGAGAGTTCAATTGGCGTTA